>LPNX010413042.1:158483-217316 GCA_001517045.1 Pseudotsuga menziesii
ATATGAATACTATTGAACAGAGGAAGGTTCGATCGACCTTTCATTTACTGTAAATATATCAAGAAAAGTGTACACTAGAAGGAGCTTCTCTCCATTCCTGTTTTATGAAAATATGAAGAATAGTGAACAAAACAAGTTCACCTACCCCTTTTTTTACGATAGAAATAAAAATAATCTATAATGTACGATGTGTAGGTAGACACTTCCTCTGTGTGTGTGTGTGTGTGTGTGTGTGTGTGTGTGTGTGTGAATAGAAGAAGGGTCGGTTCCCCCTTCTTGTATGATTGAAATATGAAGACTACTACACATATGAATGGTTTTCCGACCCTTCCTATATTGTATATATATATTGAGAATATTGAACATAGGAAGGAACATTTGTCCCTTCACGTATTATAAAATTATGAATATTTTTGAACACACGAAGAGTCTGACACACCTTCCTTTATAATAGAAATATAATGAATATTGAATATTATAACCATTGACCAAACCTTTCTGTATTTTGGTCATATCGGGGATAGTTAACACAATAAGGGTCGTTCTCTCTTTCTATGATCTATTCCTTGTCAAATGACTATATCAAATGTACATTTGATCTCTCATGGATAATCCTAACAGATTTGTTCTTAATCAATCGATTTATTTTAGAAAGGAGAGATCGTTCCTTCTCCATCGATCTTTAGCCTCAACCTTTTCAAGTAAACATATAATATACTCACACTAAGTGATAAATATAAACATTATATGTAAATACATATATTAATTATACACTATTTATTGTTCTACAGATAAAATATGCCTGCATTACTGAGCCTTAGTTAGTACCAGGAAATCATGTTGCTTGATCTATTACAAGATCACAACCTTGGTCAAGCATGGATGGTATGTTGATATGGATGAACTAGATCATTTGTACCTAGATTTATATCTATTATGCTTGGATGAGGAAGGAGTTAATGCTCGAGCTAGAATATTTACATTTGCAAATCTCATTTCTGATGATTTATTACATGTTCAAGTTGAAGTGATTGAGGGAGATATGTGTTTCCTTTTATAGACTAATATTAATGTTTTTAATTTTCAAACTAATCTAATGAAAAGTGGTATTGATTCATATCAAGTTTCCTGTGTGAAGAATGTTGGAGACATTTACCACCATACACACTCTTTTTGGTCAAATTGGCCTAGTTAAACCACTATCCTAAGTATACTTGACATTAATTGACATCAATGGAGCATTAATTGACATCATCCAGTCACACCCACACCTACCTATAGTCAAGGAAGATAACTTAGCCTTCTCCTACATTCGGGGAGGTTAACTGGAGCACTCCAGGGGTGATCTGAGTGATATTAATGCACCTAATTGCTAACTGGTGGTTACAATCAGTTCAACAAGTCAGTTAAGGCACCTCCTCTCATTAAATATATTATTTAATTATCTGGAGTCAACAGGGGCGCCTCCACCAACTTCTGATGATCAGTTCAGCTTCAGTTAACCTCATCGAGGTTCATTGAAGTCATTGAAGCACTAGCACTTGATGGTTGGCTTGCTATGACATGTGTTTGATCTCTTTTAGTTGAGACTTAGTCATTTATTGCACTCCGACTTTAGTTAGGGTTTGGTGAGTCAATTAGGGTTTTGTTCAGTGTTTAATTGAGTGTGTACCATGGCTTACAGTTAGTTAATCTAGACTCACTCATTCAATTCGAATGACCTCCTTTGGTATTCAATTTGATCACTCATTCAAGCTGTAGATTGAAATTGTAATTGTAATTATTCATTGTTTATTGAATATACAGAGTGACTACTATCCTGTAGACCGATTACACCATTTCATGAGTTATTTGTTGATTATTTCTTGTTGAGATTGATTATTTGTTCCTAGATCAATGTGCAAGCTTAATAAAGAAAGGGTGGGTTTCCCCCTCATATGATGATTGTAATTGGTCTACAATAAATATTTCATCATCTTTAAATAAAGTTTTTTTGATATGGAAGAAAATAATGTTGGTTGATAAAACCTCATCTGTATTGCATTACATGAATATTGGAAAAAAATTGACAACTGTTGACCATGAAAAAAATCTATCGTACCTTCGAAGATCATTTCTCAACCATATTGAAAAATATGTGACCAAATATTCCTTCAAAGCACTCAAAGCAAGCTCTTCTAAAGTGATGATGGGGAAAGTGAGTAAGAGATTCGAAAGCTCAAAAGAAGTTCAAAAAGAACATATCAAATATTTTTTATTCAATGATAAAAAATTTTCTATTGATGTTATAATATGTGTTATTGCGCCTCCACATATGCAATATTGAAAATTTGATGGCGATGATGGAAAATATGGTTTTATCCCTTGTCTCAACTTTTACAACAGCATTTAGAGATGTTATTTTATTTCCTTTCGATAGGGAGACCGAGGAGAGATATATTCCTAGAAATGAAGAGGAAATTAATTTGCCTTCAATATATTTCTATATATTGGATGAGAAGCATATCATTTTAGTGCAGAAAAAAATCATTGAAATTGATAAATATCATGTAGTCCATTCAAGGTATCTCATCGGACAACTCATCTTCTACATAAATATGTTCCTCCAAACGTTATCAACAAATTATGTGAACATAAAAATTTATCAAACAAGGAATTTGCATACAATCTCTCCGTTTCTCAAGTTGTAATGGATATCTCGCAGTAGTCAATCCCGTTCAGGAAAGTGAAACTCTTCCAATGATGATTGGTAGGTATAAATTTTTTCTTCTTTGCAATCAATTTCTGCAATTTGTTGTCTGCGTTTTGAAATTAATAAATTAAATAATATCTTTACTTTTATATGTTTGTAGATTTTCCAAGGTGAAAGTATGGATATCTTTGTTGTTCATTCAAAGAAAATCCTTAAAGAAAAGATGAATCTGGTTTTGACATTTGATCAATTGTGGAACAAAGGGATGCCTGTATTTGAGCTTTGAAAAAGTGGTTCCTAGCCATGATCACCCTAGAGCATCAATCAGGTTGATTTTTCTTCAAAATAAAATAAGAATCATGGAATTATTTTTTTATACCATTATGTGATCTTGATGAAGAGGAATTGTTTGTTGCCCTAGATAGTTTTATCAAAGGATAAGTTTGGATGAGCACATTAGTTGGAATTTTTTTTTTCACAAATACTTTATCTCAATATTGCAAGTGGATCAAGGACGAGAGGTCAACAATGCATTTTAGTTGTGAATATTTCAAAGTTCATGATGTTCATCCTTTTCGTCGGTAGGGAATCATGGATGATAATGTCATTCAAATATATAAAATTGCTCCAAATCATTTCCAACAACCTTGCAATATTTTATGCTCATATAAGCCATCAAAATATCCTGGAAATAAGAGAAAGAAAGAAGAAGAGGATAATGGTACTGAATTACCAAAGGATCTTGAGAAAATATTGAACATATATATCAATGAAGAGGAGATGGGTATGTCCATTGAACTCATTAAACATAGTTTGCAATTTTCTTGTCTATGTTGTTATCTTGCATCATTGTTCAACACACTAAGATCCATTACATTTTTTGGTGTTGAAATCAGCTGCGAACTTGTTATTTTTTATATGTGTAATTGTGCTAGTGCATGGACAAAATAAGTGTTGAAGAAAGTTACTTCATAATATATTCTTATTGTACTTTTATTGTATTATTATTGTACCTCCTTCAGGAGATGTTATTTATATACTTGGTCATGGAAATGTACTTGAAAGAATCAATGTAACCCTTCCATTGTAAGTCGGGTCAATAGTGCCCAAAAGAAATATTATATAAATGTTATTTTGGGTCTCCCTAGGAGGTCATCCGAGTTTGGAGCAACAGGTTGATCCAATTAGGTTATTTGGTCACGCACTTGATGAGTATAAATAGATAGGATGGTCCTCTCATTTGGAAACTCTTTTCACTCAAGAAAGTGCACAATGGAGAGAAATAAGAGGCTCTCTAGAGAGGAGAGATAACTTTTATTGTCTTTGGGTTCATCTTATTGTGGTTGGAATTGCACTTGGCAACACAATATATACTAAAGAAGTTATTGGGTTTTTCTCCCTTTTGGTTTATGAGAGAAAAATTCTTGTGTTATTTTTTCTTGTTGTGCTTTCCTTTATTTTAGTGATCCTAATTCTATGGTTATGATGAAATGATGCTAAATGTTTAAATATCTTATATAACCATTAAAATTCTAACATGGTATCATAGCTACCTTGAAATAAGTCTTTGTGTAGTTGTAACTGACGAAAGTTGGAAACTAGGTTTTCATATTCAGAACACTTCCCTCCACATATCATTTGAAAAAGAAGTACCATCTAACTCACCCTAGGACGATTCATATTTCTGTTGAGACAATTTTTTAGTTCTGTGGATTTTGAATTTTTGACCTATCACTATTGTTGGGAAAACTAGGGAATCAAATATTTTGTAGTTCTGTCCATAGAATTGGGAAAAAGAGTTTGTAATACTCCAAAATTTCATAAAAATTTAAAATTTTTCCTATGACATTTAATGTTTACAATCGTTGCTTAAGAGGGACATTTAACTGTTAACAATTAACAACATTAAGGTCTAAACTAATTACTTCATTAATTTCTGTATCTGCATACTTAATTATTTGCTTCCATAATTCAGTAATTAAAGGTTGTTTTATCAGGTGATGATCTGAAGTAACATGAGCTGAAAACATCTATTTGTTTACTAGGTACTAAAGTTTATTTTACTGTTTGTAATATGAAGGAACTTTAGTTTATGACCGAGGCTTACTTAGCTTTTTAGCTAATGCAGTGAAGTGATGCTTCTTTTACAGGTCTTTTTACAGGTAAGACGTTTTGTAAACCAGTTTCAGGATCGAGACTAAATTATTTCAACTAGCATAAATAAAATGCTAGTATATTTGTTTAGTTTACAACTTTGATTGAAAAAGGACGTATCGTCGAAACTGCATAATTACTTTTTATTTACTTACTTGTAAGCGTAAGTATTTGGAAAAATCTGAACATAATTGTAGGTGTTCTTCTACCTAGTTTTGACTATACTTGTTTATCATACTTTCATTAATTTATTATCATACTAGGTCCTATATACGATTCTAGAGAACGATAAATTTGCATACTCGGTCATTTGATACATTAATTACCTGTTACCATGGTAATTCATATGTATTTGTCTCAACATATATTCAAATGTTATATAAACTAGAAAAACCTAAGTCTAGGTATAGTTATAAGGTATAAATGTTGACATTCACATGTACATGGAACTAATGATTTAATGCAGAAAAGAGTTCTACTAACTGCTTAGGTATTGACCAAGTGGAAATGCAATAAGATGAACATTATATCATTAAACAAGTAGTATTTATGCTTTGTGTAAGGAATGAAGAGATCATTTCCTAAAGAATCTATCTAACTCAAACCCTTACATGACTTAAATTTCACAAGAGATATTATATATCAATTTTTACCCTATTAAATAATCTAAACTATAATACCTTTACCCATGAATCATGCTAACCATCTCTATACTTACGATATTGTGCTTATAAGTTTTATTTAACCAAAGTTCTAGTATGGGATTATGACTTACCTTTTTGCATAACCCTAACTCATAAAAGGGTGTTTGTATAAGTTTCAATACTAACATGGTTATATGAAATCCTTTGCAGGTTTCATTTCACACTCCCGAACTATAGAACAAAACCCATAAAATCGAACTGAAGGTGGAGTCCACGTGGTTGTTTGATAGTGGTCAGGGTTTTGAATTTGGAACTTTACTATATATGTCTCCAAAACCCTAAAATCCTATGATTAACCTATCTTTTTATTGCTGTGGAGAGAGAGCTGCAGGCTTATGGCTTCATGGATTCACCATTGTTTTACTACTGCATGTAAGGGCCTTCGTCGCCATGGATTACCTCTGCGCATGAGGGCCTTTGTCACCTTTTCTTATCTCTGCGTATAAGGGCCTTTGTTTCCATTTCTTTGCCTCTGCGAGAGCTTCCCTTTGTGCATTTGTTCACTTGTGAACTCTGTCTGAACTAGCAGTGTGTTTTCGGTTTTGGTTTCATCGTGGTTTTGGTTGATGGCTTAAACCATATCATTGAGTGTGGGATTACCTGTCTCTCTTTCCCAATTGCTAGGGTAAGAGGGTATTCACTTGGTTGAAAATGCTGTGTATTCAAGCTATTACGCGGTTGGTGGTGAAACTTCTCCAGGTAAACTCATCATTTCTTACTTACATTTGCCATAAGTTCATATGATAGTTCTTTTTTTTTATACAGAAAAACTTATCCATTCTTCAAATGGTGTGCAGGTTTATCTATAAGAAGACTTTCCAAACTACAAGCTAGAAGATTTCAGTGAAGAGGGGTCTCCACGCTCCTTCAGAAACTGGGTAAGCCTCGGTCCTTTCCTAAGGTTTCCTCTGTGATGGTGTGTGGGTTCATGGGTGATACTATTTCACTTGGTTTGAATACTACTTGGTCGTGGCTACGATGTATTCTATTTGTTTGGGAAGGCCATATGGTCGTGACTTGAATATTTTGATGAAAATATTGTGAATCCTTTTCGACCATAACTTGATTTACAGAAATTTATTTTTGACATGCTTAAAGCCATGACTTCTGTGGGATTTTAATTTTGTTTTAGATAGGGTTTAGAAATATTTTACATTCTGATTAAGCTCTAAAGCTTACTGTGTTGGATATCATGTAATCATCAATGAACTGTGGTCTAAAGAAATCGATGACAGACTGTGGGGTTTTCCTGTATTGGATAAAATTTCAATTTTATTTAAGTATAATTTAATAGAAATATTTTACTGTTAAAATACTTGTGTTGATGAATGGATGGTTAAAGAATTTAGAAGAGGTTTTATTACTGTTTAATTCCATAATTTTTTATTTTATTTAGAAGGAGGAAAATGTTTAGGATATTGGTTTTAAAACGAAGTCTGAGTTCTTCTTTGTGAATAAAAGAATTGTTTCAGGAAATAAATAAAAAGAAGGGTTTGTTGATACAACCCGAGTTTTATTGTGTAATTTGGATTGAGAAATTTTTAAAATGTCTTTTCTTAAATCGTCTTAGTTTATATTTGATAAATGGTTTTAATACCGTTTCTGTGAAATTTTTCTGTGAAATTTGATTTTAATCCTATGCTTTTATAATATGAATATTATAATTAAAAATAAATAAAGGGATTAAAGTAAGATAAGAAGGGTAAAAACTGTAAAATCCCTAATCTGGGAAGAGAAGGTAAAAGAATGCTAGGTCACAGTTCTCCCTAGATTTAGGGTTTGTATTTGTATTTTATTTAAAAACCCTGCATTACTATTGATTAACATAATGCATTTATTAGTTGATGTTTATTTACAGTATAAATAAAAATTACTTAGATGTTAAGACTAAATCCTAAGTGATTACTATACTTCATTTGACAGTTTATAGGTTACTTCTATTTATTTTGTTTTCTTGTTTCCTATAATATATAATAACTATACATATACATATAATGTATTAAACTTATAAATAATAATTATTACTGTGTTAAAGGAGCACCTTTACATAGACTGTGTACTGTTTTTTTTAAGTTCTTTCTTGAAGATAGTTTTGTTTATGTTTAAAATAATGTACTCTAACTAAGGAAACTTCTGAAATAGAAAATATTTCTTCTGATTAATCCTATAAGAATCAGTAGAAAGTAAATAAACATATTCCCGCATACTTATTTTGATTTATCCATCAGATTTTAATCTAACCTACTGTACTAGAGTACTACCTTTTTGAAGGTGTGGAAAAATACAGTTAGGTATTTTACCCATCAGTAAATTTGAAATTACCCTAATCATTCATTCAGAATTCATCTATCTTTCCACAGTAAAAGATTTCCTTCAATTAATTCTAAAAACAGATGAACCATACACATAACCATATTATTTCCTAAATTCATTCCTTCTTGTTCCTAAGTATGCATAGAGAAATTAGAAAGAACATGTAGAACCTGGAAATGTAGCAGAGGAGACAACAACTTAAGGAGCCTATTCCTTCCAACCAACTCCTGAAGATAGCTTAACTGCAAATCTTAGGACCCCCGAGCCTGTCTACTACTCCACCTGGTTGAAAGCACTGGGTGAGAGAACTGGTTTAGAAACCTCTACAACTCTACTGAGTAATCAGCAGTGATATGTTCTGCTTGTAGTAGTATGAACTCAGCTTAAATCAGCTACACTAGTTCAGAACTTCAACACTTTTTAGTAAAAAAAAACTTATGCTAGTCCCTTCCATTGAATTTCTTGTGCACTAAATTCATTTAGAATTTTTACAATTAAAGAATGAGCAGTGCCAACTGAATTCAATGGGAAGTTTTATTTGCATGTCTAGGTCTTTTGGGTCAATTTTCACTTAATGAGCCACCTGCTCTTGTTCCACTTTCTTGGGGAACATTACCAAAAAATAGGGAAGTTGCCTCCTGCAACAACTAGAAGTAGTTTGAGGATGCTGCCAAGTGTCAATCTGCTCTCAACACATCCTATTCCACCAAGTGGCCAGTAAAACACTCATTGAACAACCTCCTTAAGTTTTTGTCTCATATTTCATTTATTTAATAATAAAATATTCAGCAATTAAATGCAATTATCCTTGACCCCACTTGGTCATTAATTACAAACTTTATAATAAAATTAAAGCATAATGTCTCATAAAACATAAAATCTATTTGCAATTTGGGGTATGTGACATACACACCCCTTTAAATATAACATCGTCCTCGATGTTATTTTATTCATAGTCCTTAGAGATTCCCTAGAACAGAATTGGATATGATTCCCCCATATGACTCTCCAATTCCTAGGTGGATTCTTTTGGACTAAGGTGCTTCCATTGGACCTTCACCTATCCAATGGTGCGATTCTGAAGCATGATCTCCCTCCTTTTAAGGATACAATCCGGTTCCACCAGAAAATCTCCTTCGGGTTCCACTGGCACATCATTCCAATTTATAGCATGAGTAGCATCATGTACATATTTTTTAAATACAAAGATATAAAAAACATTATGAACCTTCAAATTTGGCGGTAAAGCCAGTTGATATGCCACCTGTCCCATTCTGGATAGTATTTCAAAAGGCCCACAATATCGGGGTGCCAACTTAGTACAACTTCCTAATTTCAAAGAACTCCTTTTAGGCCTTACCTTTATAAAGATATGTTCACCCACCTGGAACTCTTTTTGAGTTTGTTTAAGATATTCTTGATTTTTCTGTATGTCCTGCGCAACTTTTAAGTTACCTTGCACCTATTTTACAATTAACTCCATCTCCTTTAGTAGTTCAGGTCCTAGTACTAACCTGTCAACTGGGTTACTCCATGATATGGGGGTATTGCACTTTCTGCCATACAAAATTTCAAATGGGTTGTATCTTGCTGAAGCTTGGTAGTGATTGTTGTAAGCAAACTCTACTAGGTGTAAGTAATCTTACCATTTACTTGGTTGTTCCTTAACATACATTTTGAACATATCTTCCAACACTTGATTCACCCTTTCAGTCTGTCCATCTGTCTGGGGATGAAAAGAGGTACTAAAATTTAAAGTAGTATTCAGGCCTTTGAATAAAGACTTCCAAAAATTGCCCGTAAACTTAGGGTCTCTGTTTGAAATTACAACTTTTGGTATCCCATGTAAACGAAATATTTGTTTCATGAATATATCGGCAATATTAGCAGCCTTGTAGGTGGTCTTTATAGGTATAAAATGAGCTGCTTTACTAAGTTTATCAATGACTACCATTATCGAATCATTCAGTTTCTGATTTCTAGGTAGACCTATAATAAAATCAAGATTGATTATTTACCATTTCCAGCTAGGCATGGGTAATGGCTGTAGTAAATCGGCTGGATGTTGGTGTTCAGTCTTAACTTATTGACATTCAAAACACTTGGCAATGTATTCTGCCAGGTCATTCTTCATGTTTGGCCAAAAATAATCCTTCCGTAACATGGTTATAGTCTTCTGATAACTAGGATGTCCTGAGTAAGGAGTCTTATGAATTTCATTTAAAATCAGTAGTTTAATTCTAGGTACATTAGGTATATACAACATGATTTTATATAGTATTAATCTTTTTTCATTTAGACTATACCATTTACTTAAACTTTCAGTTAAATTCTTTGCTACTTTTTCTTGTAATTTCTGATAATTCTCATCCAATTTTACTCCTTCCTCTAGTTGTTCTTCTAAATCTATTTTATAAGTGTTGAATGCTGCTACAAAATTCGGCCTTGCATTTCTACTTAGAGCATAAACAACCTTATTTTCTTTTCCCTTAATATGTTGTATCTTGAAATTCTACTCACTAAAGAAAGCTAGCCATCTAGCTTTCCTTGCATTTAAGTTAGGTTGATCCAACAAGTATTTTAATCCTTTATTATCTATCATTAACATAAATTTTCTTTCGATTAAGTGATGGTGCCACAACTTCAAAGCATGTATGATGACAACCAACTCTAAATCATAGGTTACATAGTTTTTCTCATGAATTTTAAGCTTCCTAGACTCATATGCAATTACGTGTCCTTCTTGAGTTAAGACTCCACCTAGACCGTCGTTGCATGCATCAATGCATACCATAAAGTCCTTATTAGGATCAACAATTCTTAAGATTGGTGCAATAGTTAATAATGTTTTTAAATTTTTAAAAATTTCTTCACACTTTTGATTCCACTCGAAATTCTTCCCTTTCTTCTAAAAATAATTTATGGGATTTGTGATTCTATAGAACCCCTCAATGAATCTTCGATAATAACCAGTAATCCCCATGAATGATCGCATGTTAGTCATGTCCTTTGGGATTGTCCATTCTTCAATTGTTTTTATCTTTTCTGGATCAACTGAGATCCCTTCTTTAGTTACTACATGGCCCAAGTACTGTATTTTATCCTTAAAGAAATCACACTTACTAAATTTAGCATAAATCTGATGTTCTCTCAATTCTTGTAAAACAATTTTTAAGTGCTCCTTGTGTTCGTCTTTAGACTTAGAATAAATTATAATGTCGTCAATGAATACCACCATGAATTTATCAAGGTACTTATGCAATACATTATTCATTAAGCACATGAAGACAGTCGGGGCATTAGTAAGCCCAAATGGCATAACAACAAACTCATAGTGACCATATTTGGTCCTAAAAGCTGTTTTTAAAATGTCTTCATCTTTGATTCGGACCCGGTGATAACCAGATCGTAAATCAATATTTGAAAATACAGTTTCTCCACGCAGCTGACCAAACAAATCATCTATGTGGGGCAACAGGTATTTATTCTTAATGGTCATTTTATTAAGTTGATGGTAGTCAATGCATAAGTGTAGAGTATCATCCTTCTTTTTAACTAAAATAACAGGTGCTCCCCAAGGATACACGCTGGGTCTTATATACTTTTTATCAATAAGTTCCTTTAACTATGATTTTAATTCATTTAGTTCGAATATATTCATCCAGTAAGGGGCCTTTGAGCTGGGCACTGCACCAGGTACCAACTCAATAGTGAAGTCTAACTCCCTTTTCGGAGGCAGTCCCGAGATTTCTTCCAGAAATACATCTGAATACCCCCTTAGGATTGGAATATCTTCCAGTTTTAGTTTATCTTCATTATTAATATGTTCTTTGTTAATTATAGTTACACCAAAGGCTTTACAACCCTTCTGAACAACTCTCTTTAATTGCAAAGCAGAAATTTGTCTGATAGTTGTTTTCCTAGGGATTCCTATTACGGTTACTGTTTCTCCTTCATTATTTACACAAGTAAAAGTTTTATTGAAATAGCTCAGAACTACTCTATGTTGTTCTAACCAGTCCATACCAATTAACATGTCATAAGAGCCTAAAGGAAGTATATTTTGCTTCACAGAGGTTTCAAACTTATCCATACTTACAGTGCAATCTTTTACAAAACTAATCACTTTTCTTTTTGCTCCAGTAGCTAGTTGAACTAACCATGACTTTGCAAACTTTTCTACTGATAACTTGCATTTTTCTACTAAATCAAGAGAAATATAACTCAGGATAGCCCCTAGGTTAATTAAGATAGAAATAGGTGTTTGATTCAGCTTACCTTCTACTTCCACCATGGTGTTAGAACAATCAACCCATAGTTACCTACATTAGACATTAATTTAATTATTTTTGTCTTATTACCTAGATTCCTAGATTACATTGTATGCTACTTGCCTTCTACATGTCCTAGAAGTCAACACTTGCTAAAAATGAGTCATGTAGCACTTGGGAAACATCCTGGAAACCAATTTTAGCATGTTTTCTTTATTCCAGATTCTCTAAAGTGCATATTTGCTTTTTCTGAAAAGTTGCCTTGCTTTATAGTTGTTTTAAGGCAAAAGGAAAATCTAGTCTAGGTCTAGTTGCCCTTTTTTTTGCCCACATCATCCTCCCTTGTTTATTCCAAATAAGCACGTGTATGAGTTGTATTTTCATCCCTCTTTAGCTTTCCCAATTGACTTAGCAAATTTGTGAGCATCTACATAGATTTGGAAACTGCTTTATGCACATATTGGGGATTTGACTAGATTTGGTAAGCCTGCTTTTTGACTATTTTGAATGGAATCCTTATGCATTCGAACCTCTCATGTAATTATATATTACAACATCTTATTATTTCATAAGGTTGGCTATTGTACACTTACTCAATACAGATTAGTGTTATGCTCCAATTTCAGTCTCCTTTGGTGTTAGTTTTGCATGTTTGATTAGCAATTTTGTGAGTGTAATTGTTCTATCTCTTGGGTTCATTTTCCACATGGTATCAAAGCCTTTGTAGATCGATTTCTCTCCTTCCAAATTGTTATTTTAGGTTCGACATCATTGACTGGGAGCACATTCTACTGACTAGAGGGCACAACTACTGAGCCATGGACCAATCTCAAAAGATCATCTTGACTCCATTCAATTTCTTTGAGTGGAAAGCTAAGATGGAGATATTGTTGACAGTGAAAGGTCTCTATAGGGTGACTATGGCAGCTGAGGTAGAGCCCAATGTAGCTACAGAGAAAATTAAATGGCACAACAGGAGGGATGAAGCCTATGGTATTTTGTGTCTGAGCATCTCAAGAGACCTCCTCTTCCATCTTGATGGATTGACATCACCTAATGAAGTGTGGGAGAAGATTGAATAGATTTTTGGAAATATATATGAGATGAGAGAACATCAAATTGAGAATGAGTTGATCTCCTTGAGTCCTAGTAGTTTCGAATCATTGCAAATCTACTTTTTCAAGTTTAAGGCCCTTGTTTTGCAGCTAAAATAATGTGGGATCAAAAATAAGGAAGAGAAACTAGTCTTGGCCATACTCTCTAAGCTTGGTCCTAACTATTCAATGTTTTCTTTGACCTTCCATGCCACCAAGTTGACACACTCGAGTCTGGAAGATTCCTAAGCTTATAGAGTTCATGGAATCCCTCAGACAGGAGCAAGATACGTTGGTGATGATGGGCACCATCAAACCTTCCAAAGACCAAGCTTTGGTTGCTGGAGATTCAAGGGTGGATTCAAAAAGCAAGAAAAAAGCTAAAAATCCACTTGAGAAAAAGAGAGACAAGTCTAAGTCTCAAGAGGAGCCCCAAGGTTCCAAGAAGAATTCCCAGAAGAAAAAGAATAAAGGAGAAATGAGCAAGTGCGCATACTAGAGTAAGGGCTATCATCCTGAGAGCTCTTGTATGAAGAAGAAAATTGACATGTTGAACCAAATCCTGGAGAAGAATAACATCTCCCTTCCTGATTGCTCAAAGACGAACAAATGAGGATCAAATTCAGAAGATAGAGAGAGAGTACATGCCTTGGTTGCTGGCACATCAAGCTCACCTAGCTTCATCATATATTCTGGAACTTCTAGACATATGGTTTCGACAAAAGAGACATTATCCTCTCTTGACATGTCGAAAAGTCCACCAATAGTTTTGGGAGATGACTCTCTCACTGGCAGTTTTGGGAAGGGTAGGATTGATGTTGACCATGGTAGTTTCAATAATGTGTTGTATGTTCTAGGTCTTGCCTCTAATCTCTTGTCAGTGTATCAGATGACTCATACTGGGTCTCCAAAGAAGGTCATATTCTCCCCTGATGATGTTGAAATCACTGATATTTTGAACGGTAAAGTCATAGCAAAAGGTGTTGTTGATCACACTTCGAAGGTATACAAGTTTTCCCATTTTCTACCCTACTCAAACCCCTCTGCTCTTCTGAATCATGCTAATGAAGCAAGCAAGATTTGGCATGAAATATTTGGCCATCTTAACTACAAGTATCTTTCTAATTTGAGTGAAAAAGATATGGTCATAGGGTTACCAAAGATCAAGTTTTCTAAGGGAGTTTGTCAAGGTTGTATCCTAGGAAAACACCCAAAGCACAAGTATAAGAAATCTAGTCATGAGAGAACCTCTGTACCTCTTGAGTTGATCCATAGTGACATTGCTAGTCCATTCCCTCATATGCCCATGAGTCAAGCCAAATATGCACTAACCTTCATAGATGAATTTTCTAGGTATTTTTGGGGTCACTTCCTAAAGCATAAGTTTGAAGTTTTTGACCTCTTCAAAGTCTTTAGAGCCTTGGTTGAAAACCAGTCTGGGGGGGAACTCAAGATCTTCAGATCTGATAATGGTGGTGATTATGTTAACTCTGAGTTCATTCAGTATTGCAAATATACAAGTATTCAGATGCAGCATTTGATCCCTTACACACCACATCAAAATGGTGTTGTTGAGAGAAATAACAGATCACCGAAGGAGATGGAAACCTGCATGATGGACGCTAAGAATTTGCCACAAAAGTTTTAGGCCAAAGATATAAACTATGCATCCTACATCTATAATAGGGTGGCTCATAAGCATCTTGATGGTATGACTCCTTTTGAATCTTGGAGTGGTCATAAGCCAGATGTGACCCATTTCAGGATTTTTGGCTCAAAGGCTTGGGCTAGAATTCCAACTGAAAAGAGGAAGGCTTTGCGACCCCAAAGCCAAGAGTGCCTATTTGTTGGGTATTCTAAAGATTCAAAAGGGTAAAATCTGATTAACTTGAGCACTAACAAATCTTTCATTGAACGAAGTGCTTAGTTCCAAGAAGAGCCTTTAGCAGCAGTTGAAGTTGGAGAGTCCTCTTCACCACTAGAACCATTGACTGTAAGTGAAGAGACTAATGAGTTTCCTGATTCTGATATGTCTAATAATAATTATTTGATTGCAGATTTGAACATTCCTACAAGACTAAAATGGGCAACCAATACCATTCATGCAGCTGGGGAACTAGCTGGAAATCCTAATGACACTAGGAGGACTAGATCTCAATTTGAAAGTGCCCTTTGTGTGAAAGATCCTCTATTTGTTGAGAAGTTCTATCTGATGGTTGAATTAGATCCAAATACATATGAATATATAGCACATGATCCAATATGGAAAACATCCATGAAAGAAGAATTCAACTCGCTCTAGAAGAAGAACACTTGGGAGCTGGTTGATCTTCCCCCAACGAGGAAGCTAGTTCAATGTAAGTGGGTTTTCAAGACTAATTTTTATGCTGATGGTTCAGATTTTAAATATAAGGAAATATTGGTAGCCAAGGGCTACTCACAAGTACATGGTATTGACTACAATGAAACCTTTACACCAGTGACAAAGATGGACTCCATAAGGCTAGCTCTAGCCATTGCAGCTTCGAAGCAGTGGGAAGTGCATCACATGGAGGTGGTGTGCTTTCCTAAATGGAGATATCACTGAGGAAATTTACATGCAGAAAATGAAGAGTTTTTTTCTAATCCATCTTTAGTGTGTAGGTTAAAGAAATCATTTTATGGGCTCAAGCAATCCCCCAGGGCTTGGTATGCCAAGATTGATAGCTTTTTGCTGTCACTAACTTTTGTTCAATGCAAGTCTAATTCTAATGTCTATTTGAAGCTGATTCGTGGTTCTTTGATGATTATTGTCTTGTATGTGGATGACCTACTGATTACAGGAAGTTCAAAGAAAGAGATTGCCTCCTTGAAGGATGCAATGAACCATGCAGTTTCTATGACAGATTTGGGATTGTTGAGCCAATTCTTGGGTCTCAAAATTGCTCAATCCCAACATGGAATCAAAGTACATCAGTACAAGTATGCTTTATATTTTCTCATCAATTTCAACATGAAATATTGCAAGCCAAGCAAGACTCCCTTCCTTTCAGGAGTTAAGCTTAAAGAAACAGGTTCTTCTCCTATGGTAAATAATACACTGTATAGGTAGTTGATTGGGTGTTTGCTTTATCTTAAACACACTCGACCTGATATATATTATTCAGTTAGTGTGGCTTCAAGATACATGGATCAGCCTCATGAGATCCAATGGAGAGCAGTCAAAAGGATCCTAAAGTTTGTTCAAGGAACAAGAACTCATGGGATATTCTACAAAGCAAAATCTGATCTTGATTTGATTGGATTTACTGACAATGATTGGGAAAGTGACAACAAATATTGAAAGTCTACATAAGGATATGTGTTCATGCTTGAAAAAGGACCAATCAGCTGGTTAAGCAAGAAGCAGAGTACCATAGCACTCTCATCTATAGAAGTGTTGATGTATTTGTAACTTCATAATGTATTCGCTTGTATATCTGATATTGTACCCTGATGTTCCTATCGGGAGAGTAATTAATATAATAAATTCATGTAAAGTCATTGAGGTTAACCCTCCATTGTAAGTCGAGGCAATAGTCCCCACAATTGAGTTAAGGTTAACCCTCCTTGTTGATTGGAGGGAAAAGTCCCCACAGTTGTGGGGCACTAGGGTTATTAGACTCTCCTAGAGAAGTCGGCCCTGGTAAGTAATTGTTAAGTGAGGCCACCTTGTTGGAGTGGAAATAAAGTGAATAGAAGGATATAAATATAAGTGAGGCTCTCCTCATTTCTACAATGCACACACACTCACTCAATTGGGGTGCATGAGTGAGAGAAGAAGTGCTCACACAAGTGAGAGAGAGAACAACTATGGAGATCATCTTTTTTGTCTTTGGGTTTTACTGCTTCCATTGGTGCTCATTCTATATTTGAGGAAGTTGTGGGGTTTTCTCCTTTATGGTTTCCCCAAGGAAAATTCTTTGTGTCTCTTGTCTCTTGTGATTATTGCTGTGCATGCTATTCTCTCAGATAAGCTCCTAAGATCATATTGCTTAAATGTTAAAAATATAACATGGTATCAGAGCTAACCTGAGAAGAAGAAACTGTGCAGCTGCAGAAGCTAGGAATTCTTATTTTTTGGGTCTCTCTCCACAATCCATCAGCAAAAGGATGCTAGGCTGACTCTCCATTGAAGGGCGCATCTTTCTATCGAAGTAGAATTTGATTTCAGGCATTTTCAGTTTTTGCTATGGGAAATTTGGGCTTCTTACAGAAGAGGAATTTTTGAGTGAGCCCACCATAGGATTACTCTCCTCATAAAAATTGAAGTTTAGAGACCTGGGTCGATATTTTTGGTTGGGTGAAACTTTGAGAAAGTCAAACCCTAGTTTGATGCCAAGCCTGAAAAACCCTAAAATACTAAAACTGATAATTTTTGGTACATTCGCTATATCTCAGGATTGAAGAAGTATCAGGGGTCAAAAATTTCACAATCTGAAGATAGAATCCTGATGTACCTTGTGTAAATAGTTCATCCTCAGATTCACTATATTCTGGGAGATATGGTTCCTCCAAATCAGGGTTCCAGCTTCTTCTAGGATTCATCCCTAAATAGGACACCTAGGGAGAATAGCAATATCTCGGGCTACAAAGGTCCAAATGAAATTTTAAAAGATTTTCCAGATAGGGCACGGACTGTAATTTATGTGGTAATCATATCAGATATTGATGATGAAATAGTGACACATGGCAGTCTGTACAAGTATGATATGTTGAACAGTCCTGAAAAAGGTCACCTTGGGAAAACTCTCATGAGTCCAAATTGGTGAAACCAATTCTGATGAAACCTATGGTTTTGGAACAAGGAGAAATGAGGATACCTCAGTACAAAATTTCTAACACAGAGTAGTAATTTTGGACATACCGCAGAAGCAGTATCAAGAATTTCTGCAGAAGAATTATGTTAACACTCCAGGAAAGTATTCTAGGTTGTAACTCAAAGATGCCTGGTAACTTAACTATTCTTGTACTGGTTCACTCAATAATGAGTGTGGGTTGGATCAATATGAATATATAACTAACTCGACTGTGTATTCAATACTGTCTAGGGATATCAAACACTACAAGGCCTTCGAGAGATGAAATCATACAGGTTGTGTATCAAATGGAACAAAAACTAATCACCTAAACCAGATCACACATATATAAAACAATAAGTGTGATGGGTCTAGAAACTAGTATGACAACTTATGATCCTTTGCCAAATAATCAGATAGTGAGATGACAGTCACCTATGGATTATATAAGCATAGACAAAGAATTACATTCAACTCATAAGCATAAATAGATAAGAAAGAAGAAATCTGATAACATCAATGAAAGAAGCTTGCAAGTTTCATATATTAAGAAAAGGTCTCTATTTATAGTAGCATCATAGTAGAAATCAAAATTGATGTGCAGTACCAAGACTGAATTCTCCCCCTCTTTACATTGAAAGCAATAAACTTTAATAGTATTTTACAATCTTAAGGAGATCCTCTAAAACTGGAACTAATGAACACTTGTCAAATCAAAACTAATTACAAATGAGATCCTATTAAAAGGATAGGTATCCTTTATTAATTTTAAATCTGCCATATAAGCTTCTCGATGATGAAATCATTGTTTAGAATCTTCAACCTGCCACATAAGTCATGAGTCATCATAGTAGACTCTAGAATAATTTCTCTTGATCTAAAATTAAGCCACCTGCTGATGAGTAACCTACTTTAAAGGCTGAAGATAAGGTCAAAGTTAACTGAATCTGCTACCTACAGGAAAAACCCCAATTTGCAGCGCAATACACTACAGAAAGGGGGCTTGCATTGACAACTAGCTGTAGGTGACTATCTTTGAGCAATATGAGTGGAGAAATGTTTTTGGTAGATGAATCAAGTGCTGGAGAATGACAAAAGTCTTTTGAAGTTTTCAACCACAGCTGGACATTAAATTTCTTTGTCAAGATCTCAACATCATCTGATTACTGAAGTGGATCTACTTAACTTTCTTGTTCTCTGCTGAATGGTGTCTTTCACTGCAGAGATGCTCTGTTTCTGTGTTTTCAGTGGTTAGGAGAGGCAGAATTCGATCTTGTTAGCCACCTAAAGTTCCACTTTCGGTGGCTAATGAATAGTTTAAATGTTCGCCTAAGCCACCGAAAAGCCCGTTTTAAGAAACCATTCTTATCATAATGAATCTCATGTGACTAGAGAAGCGATATGAAGGCTCTAGCTTCTTCAAAGTTCTTTAACAGGTTTTAGTCTCTCTAGAAAGGTTTTTTGTTTTCTTCAAGTTCCTTTTCTTTTGCTCAGTAATAAAATCACGCACCATGTCATATCATATATGTTGCTTCCCAGTTACATGGGATTGTGTTCTCTCGGCAGCATCATTTTCAACCAAGAAGGAGCCACAGATTTCATATAGTGCCATCTTCTTTTCCTTCCTCATTAATTCATGTGCTTCATCAACCTTTTCCAGGAGTTTTCGTATATTTTCCTCTATGTTGCTAAATGATCTAATTTCTCTGTTGAAATGGAAATAATAGATGAAATATCCACATCATGTGCTAAATGCTCACAGCCACGTCGTACTTTATGATTTAGATCTTGTACCAGCTTTTCACAAAACTGTGTAAGTTCTGCTTCAAATCTGGGAACATATTCATCATGCTTCAATGACTTCTCAAAACTCTCCTTGAGTTTTAAATCATGAACTCTAGGGCATGGACCAAGGTCACTTTTTGTGTTCATAAATAGATCATGCAAGCAGAACCAAACCATGTAAAAGCCACAAACCTCCCTATCATCCCATCGAATTTCTTGGTAGCCCTTTTTCTCTTGTTTTGTGAGATTTCGAGTAGCGCTCATGATGAAGCTTCTAATATTAACACCTGTATCATCGGCTGGCTTGGCGCAAAACACCTGCAATATCAGACATTTGTCAACTGTCCGCACTTGTATTTTAAATTCTGCTCATGAGATACATTCATCGGGATCTTGAAGATTATAACCTTTAAATGCACCACTAGTCCCTAGGGTTCTTCAAACACATATGTGGAATAGAGAACTTGGCACTTGGGCTTTGCTTGGTATGTTGATTTGAAGTTTAGCATAGCTCGTAGTTAGCATAATGGCATAAGAATAGGATATATAGCTTTGATTCATGACTTGGCTCATATGTGACTTGTGAATATGAACTAGGGATTTGGCTTAGGTTTTAGAATCTCTTCGAGCACCCACCACATCATAACAAAATGAATATTATTGTTTGACAGTATAAAAGCCAATAAATCTAGGGTTATAGGCTATGGTAAAATTTATTTGCATTTTTTGTATTGTCGGTAAAGAGAAAGAGACCAAAGGATTTCTGGGAAATATAGATCAATGGGAGCTGCATGAAGAATTTGGAGATTAAAACACTCATCAAAAGACTAAGGAAGACGACAAATTGAGTACGAATGAATGAATCTCCTCAAACTCTACAAAACCATTTGAGGATTTAACATTTGGCTCCTTCTGGGGATGAAAGCCTCCCTGTGAGGTTTTAAGAACAAGAAAACCTGTGCGTGTCCATTTAACCTGAAAATCCTACAACTTGCTCAGCAATCATCCATAATTTGTATTGTGTCTGGTCCATTGGGATATGGAGTCATTTAATGCCATCACTATATCTATACAATCTTTATTCAAAATCTGAATGCAAATTCACTGCTGCAAACTAACAAACTAAAAAAAATATCCAAACATGCTTGATGGCGAGCTTATTCTCTACCAATTCCTACTCTTAACTAGTAAAAACATGCTCATCATGTGACATCATGCTTCCAATGAAGCCATGTAAGAAACTTGTTTACTGAACCTCTTCTTGATATTGACCTGAAAAATAATGGAATGTATAGCCAACAAAAAAGTGGTTTGAATAGATGATAAAGCCAACTTTCATCTGACAAAAATACTTTAACATATATGTTGCTCATAGATTCCAAATAGTTTGCAATAGGGTCATTATAACCATAAAAGAATACCTCTTTGAGCTGCTGATCCAACTGACTGTATTGCAGCTGTTGATGGCTGTCTTCATTGGTCTTAATGCTGAATGTGGACTGCTCAACCTTCGTCAAAGGAAAATGCAAGCTCAATTGCTGATCTAAACCTTTTTGTTCCCTTTCACCATATTTGTGTATTTTGAATTCATCATGATGATACGCTGGCCTATTATAGCTGACAATTTCTTTGCACGATATATCACTGAAATTTTGATCTACAAATCCATAACTATCATCAACCATAGGATGCACACATTTCTGACCATCTCTCTGCTGAAAAGTAGAACTAGATGAAATTCCATAAGTGGACAAATCTTCACAAACCTTAAAATATTCTTTTTCATCACTATATTTGTCAAATATGGGAACATCATGATAAAATTCTAGTGATCGAGATGATAATTTTTGCATAGAGTTATCAACAATAGGGATTTCAAACAAATCTAAAAAAACGTCACCTTCTACCTCATCATCAGTAGCCTTTCCATCAAAATTTAAAATGACAGGTACATAAGGAGAAAAACAATTTTCTTGTTTCTCTTCTTTGTTACTGGATGACCTCTTTGAAGATAGGTAGATAATCTCCCCATTCTGACATATCAGGTACTGGATGTGGGAAACCAGGAACTAAAGAGAAGTTGAGAGGTGCAAACCTCCGAGCCAAAAGAGCAACAAATTATTTTAACATCTGAATATTGTGGAGTCACCACTGAATTCATACTTCATGGAGTCACCGGATAGATGATTACAACCAAGATAATGTCCAAGCTTTGTCTATCATCAAAGCTGGATCTATGTCGTTCTCCCAGGGAATATGAGCTTCAATCTCCTCTCCCTGACAACGGTGCCACTTTGTTAGCACTCAAGGAAACTCTTCTAGGTTGTAACTTGAAGATGCCTGGTAACTTAACTATTCTTGTAATGGCCCACTCAAGAAAGAGTGTGGGGTTGGATCAAGATGAATATCTAACTAACTGGACTGTGTAATCAAGACTGTCTAGGGATATCAAACACCACAAGGCCTTAGAGAGATGAAATCACACAGGTTGTGTATCAAATGGAACATAAAGTAATCACCTAAACCAGATCACACATATATAAAATAATAAGTATGATGGGTCTAGGAACTAGTATGAAAACTTATGATCCTTTTCCAAATAATTAGATAGTGAGATGACAGTCACCTATGGATTATATAATCATAGATAGAGAATTACATTCAACTCATAAGAATAAATAGATAAGAAAGAAGAAATCTGATAACATCAATGAAAGAATCTTGCAAGTTTCATATATTAAGAAAAGGTCTCTATTTACAGTAGCAACATAGTAGAACTCAAAATCGACCTTCAGTCCCAAGACTGAATTCTCCCCCCTCTTTACATTGAAAGCAATACACTTAAATAGCCTTTTACAATCTAAAGGAGGTCCTCTAAAAATGGAAATAATGAACACTTGTCAAATCAAAACTAATTACAAATGAGATCCTATTAAAAGGATAGTTATCCTTTATTAATTTTAAATCTGCCATATAAGCTTCTCGAAGATGAACTCGTTGTTTAGAATCTTCAACCTGCCACATAAGTCATGAGTCATCATACTAGACTCTAGAAGAATTTATCTTGACCTAAAATTATGCCACTTGCTGATGAGTCACCTACTTTAAAGGTTGAAGATAAGGTCAAAGTTGACTGAATCTACCACCTACAGGAAAATCCCCAGTTTGCAGCACAATACACTACAGAAAGGGGGCTTGCATTGACAACTAGTTGTAGGTGACTGTCTTTGAGCAATATGAGTGGAGAATTGTTTTAGGTAGATGAATCAAGTGCTAGAGAATGACAAAAGTATTTTGAATTTTTCAACCATAGCTGGGCATCGAATTTCTTTGTCAGGATCTTAGCATCATCTGATTACTAAAGTTGATCTGCTTAACTTTGTTGTTCTCTACTGAATGGTATCTTTCATTGCAGAAATGCTATGTTTCTGTGTTTTCAATGGTTAGGAGAGGCAAAATTCGATTTTGTTAGCCACCTAAAGTTTCGCTTTCAGTGGCTAATGACCAGTTGAAATGTTCGCCTAAGCCACCGAAAATTCTATTTTAAGAAGCCATTCTTCATCATAATGAATCTGATGTGACCAGAGAAGTGATACGAAGGCTCTAGCTTCTTCAAATTTCTTTAACAGGTTTCTGTCTCTCTGGAAAGGTTTTTTGTTTTCTTCAAGTTCCTTTTCTTTTGCTCAGTAATAAAATCACGCACCATGCCGTAGCCTATATGCTATTTCCCAGTTACATGGGATTGTGTTCTCTTGGTAGCATCATTTTCCACCAAGAAGGAGCCACTTATTTCACATAGCGCCAGCTTCTTTTCCTTCCTCATCAATTCCTATGCTTCATCAACCTTTTCCAAGAGTTTCCGTATCTTTTCCTCTATGTTGCTAACAGATTTGATTTCTCTGTTGAAATGGACATAACAGATGAAATATCCACATCCTACGCTAAACGCTCACAGCCTCATTGTACTTTACGATCTAGATCTTGTACTAGCTTTTCACAAAACTGTGCAAGTTCTACTTCAAATCTGGGAACATATTCATCATGCCTTGATGACTTCTCAAAAATCTCCTTGAGTTTTAAATCATAAACTCTAGGGCATGGACCAAGGTCACTTTTTGTGTCCACAAATAGATCATGTGGGTAGAACCGAACCATGTAAAAGCCACACACCTCCCTATCATCCCAACGAATTTCTGGGTAGCCATTTTTCTCTTCTTCTATGAGTTTTTGGGCAATGCACATGATGAAGCTCCTAAGATTAGCACATGTATCATTGACTGGATTGGTGCAAAACACTTGCGATCTTAGACATCTGTCAATTGTCCGCACTTGTATTTTAAATTCTGCTCATGAGATACATTCATCGAGATCTTGAATATTATAACCTTTAAATGCACCACTAGTCCCTAGGGTTCTTCAAAGACATATGTGGAATAGAGAACTTGGCACTTGGGCTTTGCTTGATATGTCAATTTGAAGTTTAGCATAGCTCGTAGTTAGCATAATAGCATAAGAATAGGACATATAGCTTTGATTCATGACTTGGCTCATATGTGACTTGTGAATATGAACTAGGGATTTGGATTAGGTTTTAGAATCTCTTTGAGAACCCACCACATCATAACAAAATGCATATTATCGTTTGACAGTATAAAAGACAATAAACCTAGGGTTATAGGCTATGGTAATATTTATTTGCATTTTGTGTATTGCAGGTAAAGAGAAAGAGACCAAAGGATTTCTGGGAAAGAGAGATCAATGGGAGCTACATGAAGAATTTGGATATTAAAACAATCATCAAAAGACTAAGGAAGATGACAAATTGAGTACGAACGAATGAATCTCCTCAAACTCTACAAAACCATTTGAGGAGATAACAAATTGGAAAACTAGGGATTCTTGTTTTGGGAGCTTCCCTCCACTGTTTTCACAAAAGCAGTACATTGGATAGCTTGCCTTGAAGAGGTCTATCTTTCTTTCCAATCAGATCTGAAAGATTCCAAGTTTTGAAAATTAGGGTTTCTCTAACAAACCCTAGATCATCCAACTCTGAAACTATGATGGACACCTCAAATCAGTAAGATCTAAGCTTTTGTTATTTACAGTTGATGTTCTTATTTCAAAATGACTAATCACACCAGCTTGATGACAAAATTGGTGAGGCTGACAACTTCCAAGAATGGAAGTATAGGATCTCACTAGTTCTTGAAGGAAATGAATTGGACACCTACATAAGTAGAGAGGTTATAGTTCTAAAGGGAGATGAGGCCAAAGCCTTACACAAGAATAACTTGGTCAAGGAAAAGAAGATCATTGCTGATTCAATCAAGGATCACCTTATACCACAAGTGTATTCCCTAAAGACACATAAAGAGATGTTTGATTCCTTGACCAAGCTATTTGAAGGGAAGAACATAAATTGAAAGATGACTTCAAGAAACTAGTTGAAGAATGTGAAGATACAGAATGCAGAAACCATACAATCATACTTTACAAGGGTCTCTCAAATCAAAGAACAACATGAAAGAGTAGAAGAATAAGTGGAGAACGTAGAAGTTGTGATAACCACCTTGATTGGACTCCCAGGATCATGTGATTCATTGATTCAAGGAATGTGTGCCAGAAGGAAGTGATTACATTCAATAGACTCTGTGAAGAGCACACACAAGAAGAAGCTCAACTCATAATAAGAGAAAAGAAGGAGAGATCAACTGAAGATCAAGCTATCACCATCCAAAGAAGATCCCTCAAGCGATGAGGAATATGAAGGACTCAACTCTTGAATAACTTCTTATCCATCTTAGCATTTGGATAAGAAATGATGAATGAAGAAGATGATGAAGTTGAAGGCTCAAGAAGGAGTCTACCCACGAAACAAATAAAGATAAGTATTCAATTGTCATTTCATGATATTTTTTTGTTGTGCTTTTGTTTATATTTAGTTGATGTGTTATGCATGATAGAATGTTTGCATTAATGATAGTATAATACTAATATGCATGTGATGGGTAAGTATCCCATGGTTCTATACAACTCTCCATTGCTACTTATCTAGAATGAAACCTCTTTGCTGACATATTGGATTAGTGCACAATATCAATGTTGTCTTGGTAGAGATGGAAGGCATATAGAAAGTTTCTGTAAGATATGGATGAATGTTGTACTGGTTAAAATAGTTGCATGATTATATCTACAAAAGGATTTTTCATTATGAACATACCTTATGAAATGTTTCTAACCATACAACTAATGCATTTGACTTGTAGGAAAGATCACGTACAATCACCTACAAGAAAAGAAGGATGAGACTTGTTCTAAAGAACAAGTGACGACAGTTCAAGAAGGAATTCAAGATACAGAATAATATTATGAAACTTTCAAAGAAAGAAAGAGGCCTCAGAGGCACTCCAGTTATGTGACACTGTTGAGTGACATCATTGATGTAGAGCCTTCCAGCTATGAATAAGTAGCCAAGAAGAAAGGGAAGAAGAATACCAATCCAACAAGAATGATGTCTAGGATGTAGTATCAAGACCTGAAGGGAACTCCGTAATGTCTTCCATATGGATCTAAACAATCCAATGTGCAGTAGCTGGAAACATCGTGGGATACAAGGCAAGATTCATAGCACAAGGCTTCTCACAAAAATAAGGCATAGACTACGAAAAGACATTTGCAGCCACTAGAAGTTAAGACACATGATAGCTAGAATCATGTGTGCAAATGAAAGAAGTCCTTGTACGAGCTCAGAAGACACCCATGGAATCACACATACATGAGGAGCTTGAAGATCACCTAGAGTGATGAAGATCTTAACCTTTGCTACAAGGTTGAAGATGAAATCCTATAGAGGATGACAAGCTCATAGATGGATACACAGAATATTAGTAGCAGAGGAAGCTACTTGTCCCTCCAGTACACAATGTTTCAATTCATAGAGTATGAAAGGTAGAGGCAGAATGATGCTCCGCTTTAGAGGGAGTGACTGTGGAAGATCCCAAGGTTCGACGGGATGGACAACTTACTGATGACTCTAGGATTTACTGAGAGTAAAGAGGATTCCAACCTTTTCTTCAAGTTTGAAGGTGGAATACCAGTGATGCTCCTATTATATGTCGATGACTTGATCCTGACAGAAAAGAGGAACTCATTAAAGTTGCAAGAAGGTGACTTGCTGTCGAGTTCGAGATGAAGGACATGGATATGATGCACTACTTTCTAGGCATGGAGATGTGGTAGAATGCGGATGAAATATCACTGGGATAAGGGAAGTATGCATTAGAGATCCTGAAGAGGTTCAGGATTATGGACTGCAAGTCCATGACCACACCAATGGCATCAAACCTGAAGCTATTGAGTGTTGCTTCATCAGAGACGGTTGATGCCATGATGTATCGTCAGATGATTCGTTCCTTGATGTACCTGATGAATACGAGACCGGATTTTTGCTTGCTATGAACACATTGAGACATGTTCACCTGATGGTTGCAAAGCATGCAGTGAGGTCCCTGAAGGGTACAGTTGAGTATGGGCTCAAGTATGATACGAATCAGAATATTAACCTGGAGGGTTATGTGGATTTTTATTGGGCAGGTAGTGCCATTGATAGGAAGAGCACTTCGAGGTGCTACTTCAGTATGAGATCAGGTGTGATCTATTGGTTTAGTAGGAAGGAGTCTTGTATGGCGCTGAGTACAACCAAGGAAAAATATGTTGCCACTTGCTCGGATATTTGGGAGGTAGTATGTTTCTTTTGAAAACTACTATTTGATTTGATTGATCTGACTTGCATTTTTGTATGATGCAAAGAGGAGCAGTGAAGCTCCAGTTTGTGATCCAGATCCAGATCTCTCGAAAGAGGGAGTTCTAGCATAGCTGGTGAGACAGGTTGTCTGAGCATAAATCTTGGCAAAGCTCATAGGTTGCTTAGACGTAATCAGTCCTGTTGGTTTTCCTCAGATGTAATCGGTCTTGGAAAAGCTTGTAGGTTATCCTTGGACATAATCAGCCCTGATATGATTCTATGCTAGAAATGCCCAGTGTGAAGTTTGAGTACTTTAGGGAGAAGCTTGGTGTTCTCCACATCGAGGTTCCCTCCAAAGGGAATTGATGTGTCTATTGCCATTTCTAACATGGTGGAAGGCTGAGCTTCACATGGTCAGATGTAAGTGTAGAGATGCTATGATGTGATTGTGGGTTGTGTTACCACATGATTAGTACAGAAATATTCTGATGTGATTATGGGATGTGTTCCCACATTATCAGTGCAGAGCCATTCTGATGTGATTGAGGGATGTGTTCCCACATGATCAGATATAAGTGTAGAGATATTATGGTGTGATTGTGGGATGTGTTGCCACATGATTAGTGCAAAGCCATTCTGATGTGATTGAGGTATGTGTTTCCACATGATCAGATGTAAGTGAAGCACCTTTTTGACATGATGAGGTTGGATGTAAGTGCAGAGCCTTTCTGACATTATGAGGTCAGATGCAAGTGCAGTCCCTTTCTAACATGATGAGGTCGTATGTAAGTGCAGAGCCTTTCTAACATGATGGGTTCGGATGTAAGTGCAGATCCTTTCTAACATGATGAGGTCGAATGTAAGTGCAGAGCCTTTCTGACAAGATGAGGTCAGATGTAAGTGCAGAGCCTTTCTGACAAGATGAGGTTGGATGTAAGTGAAGAGCCTTTCTGACAAGATGAGGTCGGATGTGAGTGTTGGGCATTTCTGACATGCATTTTTGGATGTGTTCCTCCCATGGTCAGATGTGAGTGTTGGGCGTGCCTTTTTGACATGGTTCTTGGATGTGTTCCTCCCATGGTCAGATGTAAGTGCTGGGTGGGCCTTTCTGACATGGTTCATTCCATGGTTAGATATAAGTGTTGAAAATGATGAATACCTACATGGAGGCTAGGACTACAGCCAACATGAAAAATGGTTGGCTCTATAGAACTTCCTATGATGAGAATAATTGAGAGATAGCACCATTTGTTTGAGATGGAAGAAGCAGTGATGATAATATAGACGTGATGATCCAGTAATGATACAGATCAAGTGATGATCCAGACTTGATGATCCAGTGATGATCCAAACTTGATGATCCAATAATGATCCAGATCAAGTGATGAACTAGACTTGATGATCCAGTGATGATCTAATGATGATCTAGATTTGATGATGATCCATTGATGATCTAGCCTTGATGATGATCCAATGGTGATCCAGTGATGATCCAGCTTTGATGATGATCCATTGATGATCCAACCTTGATGATGATCCAATGATGATCCATATTTGATGATGATCCAGTGATGATCCAGCTTTGATGACGTTCCATAGAAGAAGACTTGTGCTGATGAATTGTGTCAAGAGAATACCTTCCTAGTTAAGAGGGAGTGTTGATATAATTGTAACTTCGGAATGTATTCACTTGTATATCTTATATTGTACCTCGATGTTCCTATCGAGAGAGTCATTAATATAATAAAGTCATGTAAAGTTATTGAGGTTAAACATCCATTGTAATTCAGGGAAATAGTCCCCACATTTGAGTTAAGGTTAACCCTCCTGGTTGATCGGAGGGAAAAGTCCCCATAGTTGTGGGGCACTAGGGTTATTAGACTCTCCTAGAGAAGTCAGCCCTGGTAAGTAATTGCTAAGTGAGGTCGACTTGTTGGAGTGGACATAAAGTGAATAGAAGAATATAAATAGAAGTGAGGCTCTCTTCATTTCTACACACACACAAACTCACTCAACTGGGGCACATGAGTGAGAGAATAAGTGCTCACACAAGTGAGAGAGAGAACAACTATGGAGATCATCTTTTCTATCTTTGGGTTTTATTGTTGCCATTGGTGCTTATTCTATCTGTGAGAAAATTGTGGGGTTTTATCCCTTATGGTTTCCCCGAGGAAAATTCTTTGTGTCTCTTGTCTCTTGTGATTATTGCTATGCATGTTATTCTCTCAGATAAGATCCTAAGATCATATTGCTTAAATGTTAAAAATCTAATAAGTAGAAGAGTATAGAGGATTTGTAAATGGAGCAACTCAATGTTTGTGGTTGCAGGGGATACTTGGAGAATGTGGCTTCGAATCAAAGTTTTCAACTATTATCTACTGTGATAATCAAAGCACCATTCGAATCTGCAATGATCCAGTTCATAAATAGTGAACCAAGCACATTGAGATTCATATGCACTACACCAGATAGCTTGTGCATGATGGTACCATTGTTCTACTCTTCTGTGCATCTTCAGAACAAGTAACATACATCTTCACCAAATTTTTTTGTGAGAAGACCTTTAGCAATCTCAAATCACTACTAGGGATTGCTGATCATGCTGTGAAGCATGATTGATGACAATATTTCCAATTTTTTTTTTCCTGTCCATGTTTAAGGGAGGATTTTCCCACTGGGCGCTTTCCTTGGTTATATGGACAAGTAGTATGTAAAGGGCGACTAATCCTTGTTGCTAGGCCCTATATTTTTCTGATATTTACTCATAAAGTTAGGCTTAAGGGGGGGTGTTATAATAATCAACCCATAGCTTCCTACATTAGACATTAATTTAATTATTTTTGTCTTATTACCTAGATTCCTAGATTCCATTCTATGCTACTTGCCATCTACATGTCCTAGAAGTCAACACTTGCTAAAAATGAGTCATGGAGCGCTTAGGAAACATATTGGAAAACAATTTTAGCATGTCTACTTTATTCTAGATTCTCTAAAGCGCATATCTTCTTTTTTTGAAAAGTTGCCTTTCTTTATAGTTGTTTTAAGGAAAAAGGAAAAGCTAGTCTAGGTGTAGTTGCGTTGTTTTTTCCCACATCCTCCTCCCTCCTTTTATCAAAATAAAAACATTTATGATTTGTATTTCCATCCCTCTTTAGCTTTCCTACTTGACTTATCAAATTTGTGAGGATCTACATAGATTTGGAAACTGCTTTATGCACCTATGGGGGATTTGACTATATTTGGTAAGCCTGCTTTTTGAATATTTCAAATGGAATCCTTATGCATTCAAACCTATCATGTAATTATATATTACAGTAGCATATTACTTCACAAGGTTTTCTATTTTACACTTACTCAATACAGATTAGTGTTATGCTCCAATTTCAGTCTCCTTTGGTGTTAATTTTGCATGTTTGCTTAGCAATTTTGTGAGTGTAATTGTTCTATCTCTTGGGTTCAATTTCCACATGGAATCAGAGCCTTTGTAGATCGATTTCTCTCCTGTGTGGGATTACCTGTCTCTCCTACCCAGTTGCTAGGGTAAGAGGGCATTCACTTGGTTGAAAACGCTGTGTATTCAAGCTATTGTGCGGCTAGTGGTGAAACTTCTCCAGGTAAACTCATCATTTCTTAATTACATTTGCCATAAGTTCATATGATAGTTCTTTTTTTTATACAAAAAAACTTATCCATTCTTCAAATAGTGTGCAGGTATTTCTACAAGAAGAGTTTCCAGACTGTGAGCTAGAAGATTTTGGCGAAGAGGGGTCTCCATGCTCCTTCAGAAACCAGGTAAGCCTTGGTCCTTGTCTGAGGTTTCCTCTGTGATGGTGTGTGGGTTCATGGGTGATACTATTTCACTTGGTTTGAATACTGCTTGGCTATGGCTATGATGTACCGTATTTGTTTGGGAAGGTCGTATGGCCGTGACTTGAATATTTTGATGAAAATCTTGTGAAGCCTTTTCGGCCATAACTTGATTTATAGGAATTTATTTTGGACAGGCTTAAAGCTGTGACTTTTGTGGGATTTTGATTTTGTTTTAGATAGGGTTTAGAAATATTTTACATTATGATTAAGCTTTAAATCTTACTGTGTTGGATATCATGTAATCGACAATGAACTGTGGTTTAAAGAAATCGATGGCAGACTGTCGGGTTTTCCCGTATTGGATAAAATTTCAATTTTGTTTAAGTTTAATTTAATAGAAATATTTTAATTTTAAAATAGTTGTGTTGATGAATGGATGGTTAAAGAATTTAGAAGAGGTTTTATTACTATTTAAGTCCATAATTTTTTATTTTATTTAGAAGGAGGAAAATGTTCAGGATATTGGTTTTAAAATGAAGTCTGAGTGCTTCTCTGTCAATAAAAGAATTGTTTCAAGAAATAAATAAAAATAAGGGTTTGTTAATACAACCCGAATTTTACTGTGTAATTTGGATTGAGAAATTTTTAAAATGTCTTTTCTTAAATTGTCTTAGTTTATATTTGATAAACAGTTTTAATACTATTTCTGTGAAATTTGATTTTAATCCTATGATTTTATAATAAAAATATTATAATTAAAAATAAATAAATGGATTAAAGTAAGATAAGAAGGGTAAAAACTGTAAAAGCCCTAATCTGCGAAGAGAAGGTAAAATAATGCTAGCTGACAGTTCTCCCTAGATTTAGGGTTTGTATTTATATTTTATTTAAAAAGCCTGCATTATTATTGATTAACATAATGTGTTTATTACTTGATGTCTATTTACATTATAAATAAAAATTACTTGGATGTTAAGACTAAATACTAAGTGATTAATGTACTTCATTTTACTGTTTATAGGTTACTTCTATTTATTTTGTTTTCCTGTTTCCTATAATATTTAATAACTATATATATACTTATAATGTATTAAACTTATAAATACTAATTATTACTATGTTAAAGGAGCACCTTTAGACATATTGTGTACTGCTTTTTTTTTAATTCTTTCTTGAAGATAATTTTTTTTATGTTTAAAATAACGTACTCTAACTAAGGAAACTTTTGAAATAGAAAATATTTCTTCTGATTAATCCTATAAGAATCAGTAGAAAGTAAATAAACATATTCCTGCATACTTCTTTTGATTTATCGATCATATTTTAATCTAACCTACTGTACTAGAGTACTACCTTTTGAAGGTGTGGAAAAATACAGTTAGGTATTTTACCCATCAGTAAATTTGAAATTACCCTAATCATTCATTAGAATTCATCTATCTTTCCACAGTAAAATATTTCCTTCAATTAATTCTAAAAACAGATGAAGCAAACACATAACCATATTATTTCCTAAATTCATTCCTTCTTTTTCCTAATTATGCATAGAGAAATTAGAAAGAACATGTAGAACTTGGAAATGCAGCAGAGGAGACAACAACTTAAGGAGCCTGTTCCTCCCAACCAACTCTTGAAGATGGCTGAACTACAAATCTTAGGACCCTCGAGCCTGTCTACTGGTCCACCTGGTTGAAAGCACCGGGTGAGAGAACTGGTTTAGAAACCTCTGCAACTCTACTGACTAATCAACAGTGATATGCTCTGCTTGTAGTAGTATGAACTAAGCTTAAATTAGCTACGCTAGTTCAGAACTTCAACACTTTTTACTCAAAAAAAACTTTTGCTAGTCCCCTCCATCGAATTTCTTGTGCACTAAATTCACTCTTAATTTTCACAAGTAAAGAATTAGCAACCCCAGCTGAATTCAATGGGAAGTTTTATTTGCATGCCTAGGTATTTTGGGTCAGTTTTCACTTAATGAGCCACCTGCTCTTGTTCCACTTTGTTTGGGAACATGACCACAAAAATAGGGAAGCTGCCTCCTGCAACAACTATAAGTAGTTTGAGGATGCTGCCAAGTGTCAATCTGCTCTCAACCCATCCTATTCCACCAAGTGGCCAATAAAACACTCATTGAACAACCTCCTTAAGTTGGTGTCTCATATTTCATTTATTTAATAATAAAATATTCAGCAATTAAATGCAATTATCCTTGACCCCACTTGGTCATTAATTACAAACTTTATAATAAAATTAAAGCACATTGTCTCCTAAAACATAAATTTTTTTTGCAATTTGGGGTATGTGACATACACACCCCCTTAAATATAACATTGTCCTCAATGTTATTTTATTCATCGTCCTCAGATTTTCCCTGGAACAGAATTGGATATGTCGCCCCCATATGACTCTCCAATTCCCAGGTGGCTTCTTATGGACTAAGGTGCTTCCATTGCACCTTCACCTACCCAATGGTGCGATTCTGAAGCAAGATCTCCCTCCTTTCGAGGATACAATCTGATTCCACTAGAAAATCTCCTTCGGGTTCCACCTACACATCATTCCAATTTATAACATGAGTAGCATCATGTACATATTTTTTTAATACAGAGATATGAAAAACATTATGAACCTTCAAATTTGGCGGTAAAGCCAGTTGATATGCCACCTGTCCCATTCTGGACATTATTTCAAAAGGCCCACAATATCAGGGTGAAAACTTAGCACAACTTCCTAATTTCAAAGAAATATTTTTAGGCCTTACCTTTATAAATACATGTTCACCCACTTGGAACTCTTTCTGAGTTCATTTAAGGTCTTCTTGACTTTTCTGTCTATCCTGCGCAACTTTTAAGTTACCTTGCACCTTGTTGAGGCCCTGAAATTCACAGGCGACAACAGTAAGGGATTCTCCCCAGTCAACGTTCCCAACTATCCCGTGACTGTTTGGTATGGGGAATCTGTCCGGTTTGCGGTCCAGCTACCGTAGGTCAAATAACAAAACAAAGGGTTTTATCGATTGCGGCCCGGTCCACCGTATATTTTGTATTTTTTGACTTAATGTATGATATGCAAGTGCCTAATTAACCATACAGGGTGATAATATGCAAGGAGCAGTCACAACGTGATGCGCAGGTTCTTACCTCTCGTCTTAGCATTCACAAGCATCTAAATCACATACAACAAGAAATTAAAACTAACTACCTAAACTATCCCTAGGGAGTAGGATTATCATTCATTGGTGAGCAATATATTTTGTACATGCATTATGAAGAGTTACAGATAGCTGATACTTCTTTCAAGACACATGAACGATTACAGATATTTGAACAACCAGATAGCCAATTGTTTTATGAACAACATTTATTATTCATAGTGGAAAACATCACAAAAAGATACTGAAGAAAATTCAACAAGAACATAGGTTCAGGAAGTTAAATACTCTCACAGTTAATGAAACACAGCTGAAAATGAAATAGTTCCCCTTCAACATTATTCATTTAATCACATTGATACATTCCACATTTTGCTTTCTCCAGCAGGCAAAAGTTGCAGTTTCTGATTGTAAAACGAAGTAGTTCCTCTTACAAGCAAATGGTTTACAAGTTTTTCTAGGGAAAAAGTCCCTGTAACTTCTAACTTTCTGAAATTTAAACAAAATCAGCAGACTGCTTGGGTTTCCCCAAACCTCTTGCGTTTCGGTTCCCCCACGCTTCATATTCCTCTTTTTCATCTTTTATTCGTAAGCTCATGATCAGTTGGGTAACTGCTGGACCTTTCTGTCTTTCAAATGTTTCATATTCTTCTATGTTGTTTGTTATGCATTCATGAACTATTTAGTAACTGATAGCTCTTTTGGGTCGGTGCCTTTGTCGCCTTGGTAGTCCGACCAATCCCTTGAGTCCACCTGCAAATAAACCAACATGCATCATTCATTGGATTTGCATTCCAAAACAAAGAAGCAAATTATATTACTGAAACAGCTAATCCACAAGAAAAGACCAGGTGCGCCATCATCATTTTACAAATGCCGACAACCCTACGTCGTCCTCCTACGGGCTCGTGGTAAAAACACCAACTGCCAAAAACGGGAGGAAACCGACATCGGAAGCAAAAGCTCTGCCCAGCCGCAACGACGAAAGAGTAAAGGCTACAGGCATGCGACGGGAGGGCGGGAAAACTCAATCACAAATCGGAAGGAAACCGACATCGGAAGCCAAATGGTTTTCCCAGCCGCAACGGCGGAAGAGACATAAGCTACGGACAAGCGAAACGCGGGCGGAAAAAGGCTTTAGTCGGAAGTCGGAAGACTTTTAAATCAGAAGATGAATGACTTTCCTAGCTGCAATGGTGGAAGAGAAAAACTATGGGTCTGGGACGAAAAGGGTCAACACGCATCGGCAGTCGAAGCTCTTTACGCTTTGGATGCTAAGCCGCTTTAGGAGCCACAACGACAGAAGGGAAAAGGACAAAAACGACCGATTTAACATAGTGTGACGCCCGATTTAATAGAAAAATTAAGTGTTTTGGACAGCTTCTCAAACTCAACAACGGACAGAAACCTGTTATACCTCCGCAATGACGACCCACAATAAAGAACACTTGGTTCGATCAACAAGCGAAACAAAATTAGAATATGCGACTCACCATAAATTCCAAACACAATCACAATTCGAACCTTCGGCGAGAGTTAAGCTTTTACAATCATCTAAAATTAAAACATGACCAAAAAACTCAAAGGATCCAACGATTAAAAGAATGCAAAATCATGAGGAGGGGCCCAAAATTTAAGAAATTTGGGGAGAACGGTTGCAGCTGCAACAATTGGTGATTACGTGGTGAACCTAGATCTCTAGGTGATTAATCTTTGAGTGACAGACCGTTTAACAATAAATGCATCCTATTGAATTCTTCCAGCTATCTGGATTTCTCAAATGCCGGAAGTGTGTACCTTCAATCATTGATAATAGTCCAATTTGGGAGAGTGGAAACCAAGATTTTTCAAGTCTAGATAACTCTATTGAGGCTAGAGGGTGAGTTTCATTATTACCTTTGTCTTCAGGTAGTTGATAGCTTGGACACCACAGGATTGTAGCACATGGTAAAGAGAAATATTTGTTTGTTCCTCGTTCCCATGCCACTTTAGCACTTTTATGCTTTTTGGACTTTTGTCCCTTTTCATATGAGTCCTCCTACATGCCTTTCTTACTGAATTTTAATTCAGGATCCTCTATCCCATAGTGCCCTTTTGTGTGAGCGATGTAATTCATGTTTCAGCTCACAGACGGAGAGGATCTTTCGACAATTTAGTACTTATGATTCGACATCTTCTTTGATGTATGCTGCTTTCATAGAAGTTTTTTGACGCTTATTTGCCTTTTGGCATTCGTTTCTTGGCATGGGATCATTTATATTTAATATACTGTTCACCTTGTTCCTTTCTATGGGTCTTCTCATGTCACTCCTTAGAACATTTTAAGTGTGAGGTGGATGGAGCCTCAACATAGTATTCCAGACTCTTCGAATCCGGTTTATTTCACAGGGGTTAAGCAGGACTTCAATGCACACAGAGCTTATTCGAGAAAACTGCTAAACTGGAAGAAGTTCTTTTAGCAATACCCAGTCTAAGACCCAAATTTTTTTATCATTCCCAAACATTTTGATGTTACCCATGCAACCGCGGGTTCGTCCCCTTTATTGAAACCAAGAAATCTCAAACTAAAGCAAATTGGAAAACATGACTCAAAAGAAAGACAAACAGATTATTTATATACAAGACAGAAGAAATCAAACCAACTTAGGAAAAATACGGCTTGAGAACCAAACCATTTACTGGTAAGTTCTCTTCCCATCCTTGTAGATCTTGTAACTTATAAGTAGAAGGGCCAAGCTTTGCCGCTATCTGATAAGGGCCTACCCACAACTGCTGGAATTTAGTATGCTTTCCTTTCTCATCATGGGGGTGATCCCATTTGAGAACCAAATCACCTACCTCCAAGTCTTTTGTTCCAGCCTTATGTTTGTCGAACCATCTCTTTATTACCCCCTGCTATTGCTCAAAGCGCTCTCTGGCTTTAGATCTAGCCTCTTCTGCTTTCAGGAGATTATATATCCTTATTTGCAAAACTTCATCATCCGACCCTCGAGACTCTTGAGCTATTATGGAAGAGGGAAGCATGATATTGGGGGGAAGAATGGATTCTTTACCATACACAAGGGTATATGGTGACACTCCTATCACAGACTTGGGGGTGACTCTATCGACCCAAAGGGCGTTTGGTAGCACTGCATGCCAACTCCTCTGGTTTTCTATTACAGACTTCTTCAAAATTCTAATCAGGTTTTTGTTAGAGGATTCAGCCAGGCCATTTCCTTGCGGATGATAATTAGCAGAATAATGCAATTTTATCCCTTTATCATGAGCAAAAGTAGTCAATTTAATTGATGAAAATTACTTAGCATTATCAAAGACTAACGAAATTGGAACTCCAAACCTGGTCATGATATGATCTTGCAGGAAGCTAATGACTTCGTCTTCATTTATCTTGCGCAGTGGGATAGCTTCGACCCAGCGAGTGAAATAATCAATTGCAGTCAGAATGTACTTGTGCTGCAGGGAGGAATTCGTTTTTATTTCTCCAATAATATCCAACCCCCATTGCTCGAATGGCTCCATGATCATCACAGGCTTTAGGGGTGCTGTTGCTTTAGGTTGTCTCCCGCTACACCTTTGGCAAATATCACACTTTCTGACATGTGCGTGTGCATATTTGAAGAGCATAGGCCAATAGTAACCGGCTCTGAGGATTTTGTGGGCTGTAGTATCTCCTAAATAATGTCCCCCAGCCAGCCCGTCATGCAACTCTGTCATTACTTTCTTTGCATCTTCCTTTTCTAAGCATCTGAGAAGAACCCCGTCATAATTCTTTCTGAATAATACTCGTTCAACAAGTTGATAGGAGGATGATTTAAGACGCAACGCTCTTCTTTGCTTGGAATTCCAATGTTCTGGCAACAGCCCTGCCTGCAAGTAATGCACAAGGTCTCTATACCAAGACTCGGGAGCTGTAAACAAAGGACATACCTCCATTACATGTAATTCAGCTTCATCTTCCCAGGCGTGTTCTCCATTGTTCCCATTCTCAGTCATCAGTTTGCACAACCCTTGTCCTTTAACTATAGAGGCTAGCTTGAATTCATGGTCGTACTCTTGAAGAGTTGTTACCCAGTTGCCTCTTCTTTCTCCTAACTCCTTCTATACAAGAAGAGACCTTACAGCTGGGTAGGGGATGATTACTTTGGTTCGATTTTTAAAAATATAAGGCCTGAATTGCTTAACTGCTTTGAATACTGCATAAGCTTGCTTATCAATGGCTGGGTAATTTAATTCAGCCCCTTGTAGACCAATACTCATGAAGGATATTGGGAATTCATCCCCACCATCTTCCCTTTGCGTAAGCACAGCTGCTAGCGAATCATCGAATGCAAAGGTATACAAAATAAAGTCTTTATCGAAATCTGGGATTTTCAGGGAGGGTGCGTGTGCAACAACAGTCTTGATTTTGCTGAAAGCATTCTTTTCAATCTCGGTCCATTTGAACTGTGCATTTTGCTTCACCATCTGCTGCAATGGCTTGACAATCTGAGCAAAATTAGGCACAAATATTCGCACAAAATTTATAGTTGCCATAAATGATTGCATCCCTTTTTTATTATGGGGCAAGGGGATTTGTTCAATAGCCTTGATTCTTTCTGGATCTATAGAGATTCCTTTCTTTGAAACTATGTGACCCAGCAACTTGCCTTCTGTGACAGCGAACACACACTTTTTAGGATTGAGTGAGATGCCATATTTTCGACAGCGTTCAAAAATTTGCCTTAAGTGAAACGTGTGTTCTTCTCTTCTCTTTGAGAATATTGTAATATCGTCAAGCTACACTACAGCACTATGGCCAATCAATCGGTGGAAAGCTATGTCCATAGCCCTCTGAAACATCGCTCCAACATTTATAAGCCCAAAAGGCATCCTTGTGTAGGCAAAGGTTCCCCATTTGGTCCTGAACGTGGTCTTCAATCTGTCTTCTTCGGCTACTAATACTTGATTGTAGCCAGAGAAACCATCTAATAATGAAAATAATTCAGACCCTGAGACCATTTGTAGCAATTGCTCCATGGGTGGAACAGGATAGTTATCTTTGTTTGAAGCACAGTTTAAGTTCCTGAAATCCACGCAGAGTCTGATTTCTCTGGATTTTTTTCTCACTAGTACCAGATTTGATACCCACTCCGAGTGTCTGACCTTAAAAATGATTCTAGCATCCAATAATTTTTTCACTTCACTCTGAATCAGCAGTTCCAATTTTGGATGCATTTTCCTTAAAGGTTGCTGATACGGCTTGATGCCATCTTTGATGGGGACAACATGCTTAATGATGCTGGTGTCATATGTTTTCAGATCTTCGTATGTCCATGCGAAAACATCTTTATATTGTTTAAACAGACTGATGAACTTGTCTCTTTCTGCTGGTGAACAACATTTGTCGAGATTCACAAATTTAGGATTCATTTCAGTCCCTAAATTAATCAACTCGAACTGTAGAGATGAGCTGTGGGTCTTCATGTTGGCTGGTCTTCTAAACTTTTCATTTAAATCGAACATTTTTTCTAGCGTTCTGACTCCTTTAGGAATGAAATTATCGTACTTCAGCTCAGCCTGATGTTCTTCATCGTCTATGATCGCTCCTTTAAACACCTCGTCATTTGTTAAACATTCTATAATCTGCTAGTCATCATCGAACACTCGTAGGTTCATAATCATATCAGGTACAGAAGGCCTAAAAAGTAATTCAACAGAGCATCAATTATTAGTGGGTACCAACCTAGCGGCTGATGTGGCCAACAGGTCAGTTGCTGCATTTTTAAGCCTTGGAATTGAAATAATATTGAATGCATTAAAACATTTAAGCAAATCCCATACCTCATTCTGGTAAGCCTTTAAGTGAGGAGAAACACAATGTATTTGATTCTGGATTTGTTTCACAATAATTTCAGAATCTCCAAAAACTTTTAGATTACTTACCTTTAATTCAATTGCCTTCTTCAGTCCCTGCACCAGCGCTTCGTACTCAGCTATATTATTAGTACAATCAAACTCTAATCTACATGAGAGAAAATATTTATTTTTCTGGGGGTTGATCAGGATACAGCCGGCTCTTGGCCCTTCTAATGTCTTAGAGCCATCAAAAAACAAAGTCCAAAAATCACTAACTACTGAAGGTGAATCTATTCCTATTGCTAAGCTTACTATATTACAGTCAATCTCGTCAGCCTGTGAGAATCGAAGGAGATCAGGATGGGTGTCAGATGTGTTGCTGGCTTCTTCTGCTTGGTAATTTCCTGGTTCCAAGTCAATAAAATAGTTTCCCAATACAGAATCCACTGGTACATTCTTCTCCTCCGGTTGAGTAACATTGTACTTCATGTGAGGTTCTCTCAGAATCTTAATATGGTTCGGACTCCCTTTGTATGGAAACCACAGATGTGACCAATATGAGGAGAAATATCCATTTAATTTGGCCAACCAATATCTGCTCAGGACAAGACCGTAAGCGTCTGGTATATCAGCCACCACGATGTTAATAACTTGGCATACTTTGTCATTAGATGCCAGACGGACTAGGACATCTTCCATCTCACCAATTACCTTCACATCCATTTTGTCCAATTGGACAACCCTCCATGTGGATGGCTTAGGCTGCCCATTGATCTTTTTACAGACTGATATGGGAATAACAGTTACCAACGCCCCTGAGTCTACCAAGAAATTATGTACATTATGATTGAAAATTTCAAACGTGAGGAGGAAAGGTGGATGTTTGCTTTTAGACTTACCTCCAACGTTTCGTTTCTCCAATTTCTTCTTCTTCATGAGGTTGATTGTCAGTGGGCAGCTTCTCATCCGATGCTTCAAGTGCTTTCAATAGTCTTTCTTTTTGTTGCGGCACTTTACACATTTCAAATAGTGGAACATTCACTTTTACCTTCTTTAAATCCTCCACGATGTCATAATCCATCGGCTGCTCAATGGGATGAGGTTTATCAACATTCATCTTTCCTTCATTTGGCCTAGCAAACGTATTATTCTGTTTCAGATCTTGGCTGGTAATAGTGAATTCTGGAATCTTATCAGCTAAGGATTTATTCTGAAATTTCTTTACATTTCTTTGCAGTCTTTTGATCTTTGGTAGAATGAGACTATTTTCTTTAATTGGCCCTTGGCTCCTGGTTGCCACGTTGGTTTCCATGACTTCCTTTTAGCCCTGATTCTTTTCCTCTTCAGCATCAAATAACTAAACAGAATCCCACAAAACCATGGTTTCCTCTTCTTGTTCCTTTGTTGACATAGTATTCTCTTTTTTCTCTTCATCTCCATCTTTTGTTAATCTAGAATCCAGCAGCTGATTCATGACCAACGTCATCGAATTTATCCATTGAGGACAATTCTTTTCAGAGTGTGGCTGTTGGTGGAAAGTGTAGAAATTTCCCATTCCTACTTCTGTTAAATTCATAGATGCAGTATTGTGAGGAGGAGGTTGAGACTGATTGTTATCCTCCCTTTTCTTATAGTAGGGCCTATAAAACTTTTGTGTTTCCTTCTCTTTCTCCAAATCTATGATTTTGTTGGAAAGCTTATGCATCATTTTGGCCATATTTTCCAAATCTGGTGACTTTTCTTCCTTAGGCTTAGTAAACAATAGGGCTTTTCTTCCCGCAGCTTTCTCTCCTGACTGTTCTGGATAGTCTTCAATGCTCTCTCTTTCAACTTCCACTACTTCTGCTTCTTCATAGGTTTCTGTCAAGGTAGGATTGGCCCTACCTTTGGAAAACATGGCCAAATCAGGGCCTAAAGCTGAAGTATAATATTCAATCAGAACTTTGTCTGAAGGTTTATCCGTTTCAGAAAAATTCTTGAGATAGGCTGCAAACCTTTGTGTGAAACTGTGCACTTTTTCCTTTCTCTCTTTCTTCAAGGCACATAGCCCTTTCATGAGGGCTACATGAGTTTTCTGAGTTGTATACTTACTTCTGAAAATTCTTTCGAAGGTATCCCAATCAGGGACAGAGTTAGTAGGCAACCCAAAGTACCATGATGCCGCAACTCCTTTAAGGGTATGCGGGAACAGTCTGCAGACTACATCTTCATACTCCCCGGCCCTTAATTCTTCAATTGCCAAGTAAAAAATTTGTAGGTGATCATCTACTAGTATTTTCTCATTTGGGTCGAACTTGGGCAACATCTTGTCAAAGGCTTGAGGTAGGTCATGTAGTGGAGGTGTCAGGTTTAATGGTGATCTGGCTCTCCATGCAGGTGGTGGATTAGGTGGGTTAGGTGGTGGATTAGCATTTACTCCTGCCATGAGTCTAGGTGGAGAGTGAGGAGGTGAGCCAACTGGAGTATGAGCAGGAGAACTGTGAGGGGTATCTTGGCCTTCTTGAGTCAAAGGTAGCACAACTTCCTATAAGGCTGTTTCTACAAGTTCTTCCCAATCTCCAACCAGCACTGAGTCTTGTACTAAAGGATGATCTTTCTTTTTATACTCTCTTCTGGGAAATTCAGGGATGATTGGTAATCCTCCAATCTTCTTTACATACGCCCTGGTGTGTCTTCTCATATCATTAAGAACTTCATTGCCGACTGCATGCAGATGTTCTCTATTTCTTTCTTCCAGAATTGGATTATGAAGCCCGCTGCTTTCAGGACCATTACCGGTGGAATAATTTCGGGAAAACGGGTTTCCTCGGCCAGCCATGCACTGGCGGCCCTCCTTCTAGTGCCAAAACTGTTGAGGCCCCGAAATTCACAGGCGACAATAGTAAGGGATTCTCCCCAGTCAATGTTCCCAACTATCCCGTGACTGTTTGGTATGGAGAATCCGTCCGGTTTGCGGTCTGGCTACAGTAGGTCAAATAACAAAACAAAGGGTTTTACCGGTTGCGGCCCGGTCCACCGTATATTTTGTATTTTTTGACTTAATGTATGATATGCAAGTGCCTAATTAACCATGCAGGGTGATAAGATGCAAGGAGCAGTCACAACATGATGCCCAGGTTCTTACCTCTCATCTTAGCATTCACAAGCATCTAAATCACATACAACAAGAAATTAAAACTAACTGCCTAAACTATCCCTAGGGAGCAGGATTATCATTCATTCGTGAACAATATATTTTGTACATTCATTATGAAGAGTTACAGATAGCTGATACTTCTTTCAAGACACATGAATGATTACAGATATTTGAACAACCAGATAGCCAATTGTTTTATGAACAACATTTATTACTCACAGTGGAAAATATCACAAAAAAGATACTGAAGAACATTCAACAAGAACATAGGTTCAGGAAGTTAAATACTCTCATAGTTAATGAAACACAGCTGAAAATGAAATAGTTCCCCTTCAACATTATTCATTTAATCACATTGATACATTCCACATTTTGCTTTCTTCAGCAGGCCAAAGTTGCAGTTTCTGATTGTAAAATGAAGTAGTTCCTCTTACAAGCAAATGGTTTACAAGTTTTTCCAGGGAAAAAGTCCCTGTAACTTCTAATTTTCCGAAATTTAAACAAAATCAGCAGACCGCTTGGGTTTCCCCAAATCTCTGTCGTTTTGGTTCCCCCATGCTTCATATTCCTCTTTTTCATCTTTTCTTCGTAAGCTCATGATCAGTTGGGTAACTGCTAGACATTTCCGTCTTTCAAACGTTTCATATTCTTCTATGTTGTCTGTTATGCATTCATGAACTATTTAGTAACTAATAGCTCTTTTGGGTCGGTTCCTTTTTCGCCTTAGTAGTCTGACCAATCCCTTGAGTCCACCTGCAAATAAACCAACATGCATCATTCATTGGATTTACGTTCCAAAACAAAGCAGCAAATTATATTACTGAAACAGCTAATCCACAAGAAAAGACCAGGTGCACCATCATCATTTTACAAATGCTGACAACCCTACCTCTTCCTCCTACGGGCTCGTGGTAAAAACACCAACTGCAGAAAATGTGAGGAAACCGACATCAAAAGCAAAAGCTCTTCCCAGCCGCAACAGCGGAAGAGTAAAGGCTATAGGAATGCGACGGGAGGGTGGGAAAACTCAATCGCAAATCGAAAGGAAACTGACATCGGAAGCCAAATGGTTTTCCCAGCCGCAACGATGGAAGAGACATAAGCTACGGACAAGCGAAACGCGGGCGGAAAAAGGCTTTAGTCGGAAGTCGGAAGACTTTTAAATTCGAATATGAATGAATTTCCTAGCCGCAACGACAGAAGAGAAAAACTACGGGTCTGCGACGAAAAGGGTCAACACGCATTGGCAGTCAGAGCTCTTTACGCTTCGGATGCTAAGCCGCTTTGGGAACCGCAACGACGAAAGGGAAAAGGAAAAAAATGGCCGATTTAACATAGTGTGATGTCCGATTTAACAGAAAAATTAAGTGTTTTGGACAGATTCTCAAACTCAACAATGGACAAAAACCTGTTACACCTCCGCAACGACAACCCACAATAAAGAACACTTGGTTTGATCAACAAGCGAAACAAAATTAGAATATGCGACTCACCATAAATTCCAAACGCAATCACAATTTGAACCTTGGGTGAGAGTTAATCTTTTACAATCATCTAAAATTAAAACACGACCAAAAAACTCAAAGGATCCAACGATTAAAAGAATGCAAAATCATGAGGAGGGGCCCAAAATTTAAGAAATTTGGGGAGAACGGTTGCAGCTGCAACACACCTATTTTATAATTAACTCCATCTTCTTTAGTTGTTCAGGTCCTATTACTAACCTATCAATTGGGTTACTCCATTGGATGGGGGTATTGCACTTTCTTCCATACAAAATTTCAAATGGGTTGTAACTTCCTGAAGCTTGGTAGTGATTGTTGTAAGAAACTCTACCAGGTGTAAGTAATCTTCCCATTTACTTGGTTGTTCGTAAACATACATTCTGAGCATATATTCCAACACTTGATTCGCCCTTTCAGTCTATCCATCCATCTGGGGATGAAAAGAGGCACTAAAATTTAAAGTAGTATTCAGGCATTTAAATAAAGACTTCCAAAAATTGCCCATAAACTTAGGGTCTTTCTCTAAAATTATAACTTTCGGTATCCCATGTAAACGAAATATTTGTTTCATGAATATATCAGCAATATTAGAATCCTTTTAGGTGGTCTTTACAGGTATAAAATGAGTTACTTTACTAAGTTTATCAACGACTACCATTATCGAATCATTCAGATTCTGATTTCTAGTTAGACCTGTAACAAAATCAAGACTGATTATTTCCCATTTCTAGCTAGGGATGGGTAATGGTTGTAGTAAACCGGCTGGATGTTGATGTTCAGTCTTAACTTGTTGACATTCAAAACACTTGGCAATGTAAAATTCCAGTTCATTCTTCATGTTTGGCCAAAAATAATCCTTTCGTAACATGGTTATAGTCTTTTGATAACCAGGATGTCCTGAGTAAGTAGTCTTATGAATCTTATTTAAAATTAGTAGCTTAATTCTAGGTACATTACGTATATACAACCTGTTTTTATATAGTATTAATCCTTTTTCGTTTAGACTATACCTTGTACTTAAACTTTCAGTAAAATTTTATGCTACTTTTGCTTGTAATTTCTGATAATTCTCATCCAATTTTACTCCTTCCTCTAGCTGTTCTTCTAAATCTGTTTTATAAGTGCTAACTACTGCTACAAAATTCGGTCTTGCATTTCTACTTAGAGCATAAACAACCTTATTTTATTTTCCCTTAATATGTTGGATCTCGAAATCGTACTCGCTAAGGAAATCTAACCACCTAGCTTTCCTTGAATTTAAGGTAGGTTAATCCAACAAGTATTTTAATCCTTTATTATCTGTCATTAACATGAATTTTGTTCCAATTAAGTGATGGTGCCACATCTTCAAAGCATGTATGACGACAACCAACTCTAAATCATAGGTTGCATAGTTTTTCTCATAAATTTTAAGCTTTCTAGACTCATATGCAATTACGTGTCCTTCTTGAGTTAATACTCCACCTAGACCACCGTTGCATGCGTCAGTGCGTACTACAAATTCCTTATTAGGATCAACAATTATTAAGATTGGTGCAATAGTTAATAATGTTTTTTTAACTTTTTAAAAGTTTCTTCACACTTTTGATTCCACTCGAATTTCTTCCCTTTCTTCTAAAAATAATTTATGGGATTTGTGATTCTTGAGAACCCCTCAATGAATCTTCGATAGTAACCTGTAATCCCCATGAATGATCGCACGTCAGTCACGTCCTTTGGGACTGGCCATTCTTCAATTGCTTTTATCTTTTTTGGATCAACTAAGATCCCTTATTTAGTTACTACATGGCCCAAGTACTATATTTTATCCTTAAAGAAATCACACTTACTAAATTTAGCATAAAGTTGATGTTCTCTCAATTCTTGTAAAACAATTTTTAAGTTCTCCTCGTGTTCTTCTTTAGAATTAGAATAAATTATAATGTTGTCAATGAATACCACCATGAATTTATCAAGGTACTTATGCAATACATTATTCATTAAGCACATGAAGACAGCCGAGGCATTAGTAAGCCCAAATGACATAACAACAAATTCATAGTGACCATATCTGGTCCTAAAGGCTATTTTAAAAATGTCTTCATCTTTGATTCGGACCTAGTGATAACCATATCGTAAATCAATATTTGAAAATACAGTTTCTCCATGCAGCTGATCAAACAAATCATATATGCGGGGAAACGAGTATCTATTCTTAATGGTCATTTTATTAAGTTGATGGTAGTCAATGCATAAGCATAGAGTACCGTCCTTCTTTTTAACGAAAATAACAGGTGCTCCCCAAGGAGACACGCTGGGTCTTATATACTTTTTATCAATAAGTTCCTTTAACTATGATTTTAATTCATTTAGTTCCAATATATTCATCCTATAAGGGGCCTTTGAGCTGGGCACTGCACCAGGTACCAACTCAATAGTGAAGTCTAACTCCCTTTTTGGAGGCAGTCCCAGGATTTCTTCCGGAAATACATTCGAATACCCCCTTAGGATTGGAATATATTCCAGTTTTATTTTATCTTCATTATTAATATGTTCTTCATTAATTACAGTTACAACAAAGGATTTACAACTCTTCCAAACAGATCTCTTTAATTGCAAAGAAGAAATTTGTCTGATACCTGTTTTCCTAGGGATTCCTGTTACGGTTACTATTTCTCCTTCATTATTTACACAAGTAATTTTTTTATCAAAATAGTTCATAACTATTCTATGTTTTTTTTTTTGGACCAAAACTGAGGGGTAGATTAAAAGAACTCCAGAAAATCAACTTCCGGGGACTGAGTTACATTGAGAGATTCCCTGAGCAAGACAGAGAATTCTGACAAGATAGCAGAGACCAATGTTGACCAGAATTGACACCAATTGAAGTCCAGTTGTTGCAAGGACTTACCCACACGCTTACGACATGGCTTAACAGCTGGCAAAGCATAGGAACAGGGGAGACGAGCTCAGTTACAAAGGAGGGAGTTTCAGAATTGAAAATACGGTAATTAGAAATCCAATTTGGAGAGGAACCTCTGACTGGCGTGCTCCAAAGCTGTAAATCATCGATCAGTGTCTCCAAACAAGTACGCAGCCTCTTTGATCTAGAAGAGATAGTCTTCTTGGGTGTCAGCAAGTCCTTCTGAGTCATGTTCAAACATTTCTTTGCATCCACTTGATCCACAGGAGAGCAAAGGCAGTCTGCCCAATTCTTTGTTATGAGGCTGGGTCTTTCCTTAGTATTCCAGTTTGCCCATACGATTTTCGAAAGACTTAGATCATGGAGGGCAATCGCAGAGTTGCCACCGAGAGGAGAAAGGTAGATTACAGCGAGAGAGTACCTAATAGCATGGTTTGGAATGGAATTTGACTGAGCAAGATAGCCTCGGACTTCCCTAGGACAACGAGCAGGTCTTTCTAATGTCCAAAGGGCCACGAGAAAGCAGCTGAAAACCAGAATGCCCACAAAGAAATTGCAGAGCTCCCTGAGGTCGCGAACAAACAAGGAAGATTCACGGGAGGTTGCAGGAAGAGACATTCCCATTGATTGAGATGATGCTCCTGCTCAGGAGCGAGCCGTGATTGGCTTCAAGATCAGCTTCCTTGTTGAGATGGCGCAGCACGTGAAAGAAGCTTATGGTTTGAAACTTTCCAGTTAAGATTTGATTTTTCTGGGATATCCTCTTCATGTGGATGTTGGGAGGACTAGAGTTCTATCTCATGGCCTGAATCACCAGTTTGGAGTCCCCAAAGACTAAGATATTTCGGATGTTAAGACTTATAGCTTGCCTGAGACCCTGCCAAAGAGCATGAAATTCAGCAAAGTTGTTTGACTCCACTCCTAGCCCCCAAGCAAAGGAAGATTGAATGGAGCCTAAAGGAATGAGGATCACTCCTCCCCCTTCAGAGGGACCTGGGTTTCCCTTAGATGCACCGTCAAAAAACAGACAGTGAGCCTGCAGCGAGAGTCTCCAATTTAGGAATTCTACTTCTTCCATTCGAATTTCCCAGTCTGCAGGGTTTGGAGTTCTGGTAATGGAGATTTTATGAGCACTAGAGGAGAGTCCAGAAATCCATGTAGCTTCTCTGTTCTCTAGAGGCCTGGCATTCCAGAGATCAGGCTTGTGGTCCAGGGCTTCTCCAAGGAGAGCTTTGGCTTTCATCGCGACCCTAGAGGGAGTGCTCTCCACATCTCTGAACAAATGGTTGTTCCTTTCGAGCCAAAGCTTCCAGAAAATGAACTTAGGGAGAAGCATCCATGCAGATTTGAGGAGGTCTTTTTTGGAGAGCTGAAAGGGAGAGCAATCAGCCCATCTGGTGAACAGATCTGCAGTTAACTCCGACGGATTAAAGTTAGGAGGATTCATAGGAAGAGCTTCTTTACAGACATCTTTGGAGAACGTACAGGACAACAGAAGATGGTCAATATTTTCTTCATCTTTCTTGCACAAGGAACACCTTGAGGGACCTTCCAGGCCTCTCTTTCGAAGATTTTCCATTGTGAGAATACTTCTATGTACCACATTCCAGCAAAACAGATCAACTTTCGGAATGGACATGGAAGACCAAACGAAATTCCACTGGATGGGGTTGGGGGCTACGTGGGGAACCGTCATTAAGGTTCGGTATCCTTCAGCTGCTGTATAACTTCCAGATTTGGATCCCCAGCCTCTCTTATCGCAAGCATCTTGATTTAGAGGGGATTTACCTTGCAGAAGCTTGGACAGAAATTTGGCTTCTTCCTCAAGCTCGTTGGGGAGGTCTGCATACTTCCAATCAGTCCATTTTTTTTCATTGTCCCAGGCTGAAAGGTCCCATAGAGTGAAGATATGCTGATCTTTAAGCCACTGTTTAATATTCTGAATTCCAGGATTATGCCCCAAAGGCTCTTCCCCGAGGATGGGATCTTCCCATAAATTAATTTTTTTTCCATTACCAGGTATCCAATACAATAAAGATCTGAAATGAGCCATGGCTTTGAGACAGAGCTTATAGATTGGAGAGCCAATTTTGCTGGGAGGATTTTTGTCAAGGCAGTGAGTTCTCTGGCTGGAGAAATATTTTTTCCACAGAACCTTTTTTCTCCAGCTAGTCTTCCCGGACACAATCTGCCAGAGAAGTTTGGTTCCCATAGCTAAATTCTGAGCATGAATACTTCTGACTTGTAGGCCTCCTTCTCTATAGGTTCTTTGAACTTTGTTCTAGCTGACCAAATGGGGCTTTTTCAGATTTCCTTTCCCCCCTTCCCACAGGAAGTTTTTGAAGAGAGTTTCAATCTTGCTGATGATAGAGGAAGGGGCCAGAAGAATAGAAGATTGATAAATGGGGATATTGGACAGAACAGATTTCAGTAAAACAAGTTTCCCTGCTAGGGTGAGCCAGCTCGCCCCCCACTTTTGGATCTTAGCTTTTAAATTATCAACGATGGGGTTCCAATTCTTTGTTTTGATAGAAGATTTAAAAATCGGGACACCTAGGTAAGTGAAGGAGTTCCAGTTCTGGAAGCTTTCCATTTCCAGAACTCTAGAGGTTCTTCCTATTTCTTCCACAGAGCTGTTCCAGCAGTAAATTTTGATTTTTTGCATGTTGATCTTGCTTCCAGAGATCTGAAGATAGATGTCTAGCTCCTTGAAATTCTTTGCATATTGAACACCAGCTCCTCCCAACAGCAGAGTATCATCTGCGAATTGGGCATGATTTATGTCCTTTACATTATGGGCCATGCGGAGCCCAGGCAGAGAAAGGTCCTGTTGACATTTGATAAGTTGGAAGCTGAAAACAGAGGCCTGGATGGCATATAGAAGCGGAGACAAAGGGCAGCCTTGGAGCAGCCCTCTAGAAGCTTAGAAAAAATTGGTTGGCCTTCCATTGATCAAAGGGGCAATCCAAGGAGAACATATGCATCCTTTGATCCAACCAATGAGCTCAGTGGAGAAACCAAATTTCTTCATAACTGCAAAGAGGAAATCATGATTTACTCTGTCAAAGGCGTTGGATAGATCTAGTTTCACAGCCATGCCTTTCTCTTTTCGGAGGAAGCTGGAATGAATAGCCTCCTGAAAAAGAATAACATTGTCCAGAATTTTCCTTCCCCTTATGAAACCTCCTTGGTTCTCAGGAATTATTCTAGGCAGAATTTTTTTAATCATGTTGGCTATAATCTTAGTAACCAACTTGTAACCGGTGTTGCAGAGGGAGATTGGCCGGAATCTTGAAAAAATTGCAGCTCCTATCTCCTTCGGGATCAAGGCCAAGAAAGAGGAGTTTGTGCTTCCGCCCAGCTTATGATGGATTTGAGAGTTCCTGACCATCTTCAGCAGATCATATTTGATGATATCCCAACAACTGGAAATAAACCTGGCTGTGAAACCATCGGGTCCAGGGGCACTGTCAGGTTCCATATGGTCCAGCGCTGACTTGAGTTCTTTCATAGTCACTGGTGTAGCAAGGGAGTTATTGACAGAGGCTTGAACTAGAGATGGAACCAAAGAGATGGGGTAAGCATTGGGGTCAATGAGATCAGCAGTAGGAGCATTGTAAAGGTCTTAGAAATGGGAAAAGGCAGCCTATTTAATTCCTTCAACATCTTTAATCAGGTTGTGATGATGAGTAATTTCCTTCACGGATTTGAAAATTTTCCTTGCTTCAGCTTGTTTATGAAAGAAGGAAGTGTTTTTGTCACCGCTGGCTAGCCAAAGGCTCTGAGATTTTTGTCTCCAATACTCTTCTTCGTCTCTGTAGGCTTTATAATAGGCTTTCTGAAGGTTACTTTCTTCCTAGATTATGCTTTCCGTGATAGGGACAGATTCCATGAGAGTTTGATGATTTTCCAAGGCGACCTGGCTATCTTTCCTGCAGGCAATTGGGGAGGGGAGAGACTTGGCCCAGCTCTTGAGATCATGTTTAAGCCTTCTAAGCTTCTCTTCCCAGATAAAGGAGGGGTTTCCAGTGACTTTTTTGCTCCAGGAGCTATTAACAATATGATAGAAGCCCTCTTGATGGATCCAAAGGGGACTAAACCTGAAAGGGATGGGGCCAAGATCTTCCTCAATAGAGAGATCAAGGAGGATTGGTTTATGATTGGAAATACAGTTGGGAAGGATTTTGGATGAAGCATGGAGCCCCAGGTTGAGGAAGGAGGAATGGAATAAATACCTGTCTAGGCGGGCCGCAATGTGCCCAGGCCCTAGTCTTTTGTTAGTCCAAGTAAATTTACCTCTGGAGGGTTTTATGTCAACTAGATCCCAGCTTAAGATGATGTCTTTGACCCATTCCTGAGAAGGGTCACGGACTATGGATCCACCTTTTTTCTCATTTGCATCTAGAGTGACATTAAGATCTCCAACAATGATAATGTTATCAGGAATTTGGAGGCTTAAGAACGATCCAATAGAATCCCAGCAAGATTTTTTTCCGCTAACAAGATTGGAACATAGAGATTAAAGATACTTACATAATGACCAGAGTCTTTGTGGATGAGGTTGGTGTAGATCCAGTGCGTAGTGTTGTGAACAGAGATTACCTCATATTTGGAGGAGTCCTAGAAGGTGGCAAGTCCTCCTGAGGATCCCCTGGAGCTGACAGCTGTTCCTGGGCCTTTCTTCCAGAATATATTTCCTGCATGGAGGGCAGAGCTATCCTCCATTTTTGTCTCCTGAACAAGTAGGATCTTTGGCTTATTGATTCTTACTAGGTCTTTCATTGCTTCAACTTTCTGCGGACTGCCAAGACCTCTACAGTTCCAGGAGATGTACCGCATTATTTACTTTTGGAGGGGACGGCCCCTTTAGAGGGATGGCCATGCTTGGATCTTGTGTTCACCATAGCTTTGAGAGTTAGCTGGGATCCTTGCAGAATATATGCATAAGATATTTCCTCCCTTTGCTTTCTGTTGGATTTTCGGCCCCTTGACTTCTTGATTGGGGTAGCATACGAGCTTCCGGACTCGGAAGCTCCATCATCATTGTCTCCTCCTAGATCAGAGTCCATGGCTGATGGATCTGCTTCTGCATCTCGAGAATCTCCACGGGAAGAGGAGCTTCTAACTAATGGGTGTGCAGGTTCTGGCTAGATTTCTCCTGGCTCCAATGCATTACCTCCTTGACTGTCTTGTGTTTCAACTGGGATAGCAAATTTAGTGGCCAAGGATTCTTGAATAATAATAACCAGAGGAAGTTCTGGGGTGCTCATAGAGGTGGGGCTTTCTCCATGGGTCGCAGTAACTGGCTGCTTAGACAGTGCTGGAGAGAGGATGGGATCCTTCGGAGGGGATTTGGGGTCGGATTTCAGAGCGTTGCTAGGGCCTCTTTTTTCGATTGGCTTGCTGGGGCCTTTGCTTTTTTTGACCCTCTGCCAGCCTTCACCTTCTTCTTCCGTCTGTGATTTTGGGAAACTGCGTTGGAAATGGCCATGCTCATGGCAGAGCCGACATTTAAATGGTAATTGTTCATAATAGAGTTTCTGGAAATGAGACCATGATCCTACAGAAAGTTTGACAGCTCCTGGGAGTCCCACCTCCAGATCAACTTCAACACATATTCTGGCACAGGAGTACTGGCCTTTATTCTCTACTTTGTCAATGAACCAGCCTAGGGCATTTCCTATTTTTTCCAGGGCCTAATAGTTCCAGCAATGGATTGGTAGATTGGGGAGCCTTACCCAAACCAGGACCTCTTTGGGGACGTCAACTGTAGGGTCAAAGTCCGAAGTCCACCTGTTCAGATAAAGTCCTTGGGAACCCATGAAATAGGGGCCACTTCAGAAGATGAGATCACGATCCTCTTTTGAGATGAATTCGAAGACGAAGAATCCTCTGCCAACCGGATAGCAGGTGACACTGTTCTTTAGAAGGGGTCTCCAATTACACTGAATCCAGTCATCTGTGGTTTTGGGAGAGGGCCAAAGCCCCATGAAATGGCCAACCAGGCCTCTTTTAGCTAGTGCTAGGGTGATTTTAATGGAATGCTCCTCAGGCAATGCAAATTCTGGAATTGAGTCAAGTTTTTTAACAAATTTTGGGGACTCTTTGGGTGCCAGATTCTTCCTAGAAGGAGCTAACAGCCTGCTGAAGGCGTCAGCTGCAGAAAGAGAGGAGGAGGGAGGGGGATCCCCTCCCCCTAGATCAGCCATGACGATGGGATGGAGCAGAACCCTCGAGGAGGGCAGCACGCAGCCTAGCGGTCGTCTTCAGATCGCAGCAGGTGGTCAAGCATTGGCGTCTTCACCAAATCCAAATTTGATGATCACGAGCCCTAACACCTTATCTCTCTGCGAAAAAAAAGCCAATCCAGCAACATCCCTAACTATTCTATGTTGTTCTAACCAATCCATACCAATTAACATGTTATAAGAGCCTAAAGGAAGCATATTTAGCTTCACAGAGGTTTCAAACTGATCCATACTTACAGTGCAATCTTTTACAAAACTAATCACTTTTCTTTTTGCTCCAGTAGCTAGTTGAACTAACCATGACTTTGCAAACTTTTCTACTGATAGCTTGCATTTTTCTACTAAATCAGGAGAAATATAACTCAGGCTAGCCCATGGGTCAATTAATATAAAAATAGGTGTTTGATTCATCTTACCTTCTACTTCCACCATGGAAGTTTGATAATCTGCCTGCCTGTTTTCCAATGTCGCGTTGATCCTGGGCATTGTCCTTGCTAAGTAACGAATAGTCATCTCCTCCTGCACCATATGTATGTTGCTGACAGTCTTATTTCTATTAGGGTAGACTAATGCATAATGAGGTCCATTACACTCCCAACACTTTACTTGTTCTTTACATTCACTATTCTTAATGTAATTGCTGTGATTATTAGCAGGTTCTTTATTTCTAAGGCCATTAGGCACTACTACATTTTGACCAAAAATCCGACGGCCATCATGTCGGATTTTTGACACTTCCCTGTCGCATGTACGACACTTTCATTTTTTGTTAAGCGTCGAAAACTTGTCGTCAGGTTTCCGACACCTAGGTAACCGCGGTTAAGCGACACCTAAGTAACCGTCGGTTAAATTTAAAGCGTCGGTTAAGCGACGGCATATCTTCGATAGTAGTGAAATTTTTTTAACAAAATAACCTTCAATCCGTCGGTTAAGCCACAGAAGGACCGTCGGAGAAACGATAGATATTAAGACAAAGCGTCGAAAAAATGACAGATATAGCCATCGGATAAGCGACTTTTATTAAGACAAAGCGTCGAAAAATCGACAGATATAACCGTCGGAGAAGCGACTTTTATTTAGACAAAGCGTCGAAAAAACGACAGCTACAACCGTCGGAGAAGCGACGTTTATCAAGACAAAGCGTCGAAAAAATGATAGCTTCAACCGTCGGGGAAGCGACAGAGAGCTAGATAATTCGTCGGAGAAGCGACAGAAGAAACCGTCGCTTAAGCGACGCGTGTGGAAATTTTAAAAAAATAAAATAAAATTTCATACCATAGTTACTTGGTAGAGAAAGTTTGTAGAAAGTAACTTTCGAATCAGTGAGCATTTCATTGTCTTGTCTTGTTACAGTGGGTACTTTATGATATTCGAAGGAAAACTACTGACACAGATTTCTCTTCAGCTTTTAAAAGATAGATATCTCCAGCGAGCCCCTGAAAGCCCTTGTATATGATTTGAGGGTTCAAATTCCTATGACAAAATCATATGGAATTTGCAGTGAAGAGAGAATCCTCTATAGACTATATGCCAAGAATAAGTGTTCAGCCCCGGAGAAGATTGTATTCAAATAAAAAATAGTGGGGGAGATGCATGCAAGCGAGCACTTTGAAGAAAATAGACAAAGGGATTTAGACGATTTTCTGCATGATGATTATGATGAATGCAACATCAACACCACCAGAGTCATGCATGTTGTTTTCTCGAGTACCAAATATTTGTTGAGGGTATCGAGTACTCTGGATGTGATTGGTGTGATTCCTCTACTATGGTAGGTATTCTCTACTGAGCAAAAATGCATAGGGACAAATACTCATCCAGTCGTCCTTGTTGTAAAATACCGAAACACTCAGAGTATTTGAAGCCACCATTTGCAGTCAAGAACCCTCGAGTAGGAAATATCTTGGAAACAGCTCTATGATTTGCATGTGCCCATACATAGGCACGAGTGTTTCCATTCTGTTTCCCATGGCTCGACCGGATCAATCAAAATCCCTCTGTCATGCACTATATAAAAACCCAATATCTTGATTTCTGCACCCGCCCATTGATTTTTCCACATACATAGGAATGTGTTTTCTGGAGATTGATTAATAATATTCATCTGTGGTTAGGTGGTTGCGGCTACCGAGGATGCAATTATCGAGTCACTCACGCCACGCGAAGAAGATGAACGAGGTGTATTCATGGCATGGAGGGGCACCACTGCTCTAAAATTAGAGCCCTGTCTGGAAGAAGAATAGATTAATGAGGTTTTTCTTGCTCTGAGCAATTCATGGCAGAGAGTACCGTTTTTCCTGTCAAGACGTCCTATTTGTTCATGTTCTGAGTCTGTAACCACCATTCAAGAGTGAATATTTTAAAGTCATATTTGTTGTTTGAGTCTATAACCATTTAGGAGTTTGAGATTCTATAATCATAGTAGAAGTCATGTATATTTAATAGTGTTACATTATATAGTCGTAAAAATTGTTCCAAAAACACATAATATTGCAATATCCTATATTCATAGAGCTTGTTACAGTGTTTGAAGAAGATCAATTCAACCTCATGGATATAACAATGTCTGCCTTCGTCTTGGCTTGTTGTGGACTGTTGTTTTTCATGGTGAAAATTGCCAAGATCTTATGGTGAAAGCCTCTGCAGATCCATGTTAAGCATGTTTCCCATACTGATCATCTAAGAGGGACTAAATATTCTTTAGATACAAAGGAAGTTTTTCTCTCGCTTAAAAAATAATCCAAAATTTTTAGTTTTATGTACACAAAATTTCATTCAATTCCTTCTTTCTCAAGCTATAAGGCAACTTATGCATAAACTGCTCAGATCACCAAATATTACACATTTACGGATGCTGGAATAACAGAAAGACTGTAATCATGTACATACCAAGAGCTCTCCCTGACTTGGCAGCAAATAAAAATGATATCGGCCCCCAAAACCCATACATTAGCAAATCCCTGCGACAGATATAATCTCTATTTGATCCTGACACTGCCATATCTTTGTTCTCTGCCACTGCCTTCAAATCCCCTTGAAAGTTGAAAGACTGTATTTTACAAGTCCATTGTTTGTGCTTTCTTATCATGGATTCACATCTATTGCCACAATGCAGTACCCAGGTTAGTGTTAAACAGCATGAGTTTACTGTATATAATGACTTGCACTAAGCAACAACTACATCATGATTTTGTATACACAAAAATGTAAGAACATTTAAAATTAAAATATACCAATGTACTTAGTTATATATCCCTCTTTTGACAAAAGAAGTCACTACACAAAAATTGGAAAAAGGTGCCACAATATTTAATCAGTAAACTTGTCTGTTTGCAAAAGATGGGGTCCAATGACACACCTCTAAAAGAGAGACTTCTCCAGGATTTCTAAAAATCACCAAAAATTTCATATTTGATACCTTGGGCACAGATTTTCACCAATAGTGTGAAGGAAATGGGTTGGTTATTTCATATTTGATACCTTAAGAATGTAGATGGAACTACGGAAATATGGATTCAGGTAGGAATGGATATGCACAAGGCATGCCATTACAGCAACTTTTAGGTATTAATTAAACTAAGGTAAGTGCATATGAGTGGAATCCTGTAGGTGACAGTCAAATACACATTCTGAGGGCGATTTAATAAATCTAATTGTTTTATACCATGCTGTAATATAACTCAGATGGTTGTGTACTAAGAGTTCACACTGTCACTGTTATTTATGGTTATTTACTCAGCCATCAGACCCAAGAAATAATCCAGCCATCATTTGTGTTTCTTATTCCTTCTCGTTATCATTTGTGTTTCTTATTCCTTCTTGTCTCCCTGTGTGTTTGAACTGTGGAAATATACATGATGAAAGTGAAGTAATGTTTTTTGTGTTATTAGTTTACAACATAATAGCTTTCCATTATTGATCTGGAAGGCCAGATGAAGAAGCTGTTCTGTTTTTTATAATGTTGTTGATTTCCTCAATTCCCTTATATTGAGTTATGTTTTATAAATAGGTCACAATTCAACAACATCTCACTCTGTCATTCTCGAATCGAGAAGCTTGACTCATACTGATGTTGCAGGATGAAACCATGATGTAAACTGCTAGATTATGTGATTTGTGTGTCGCAAATGGCTTTACCCAAGCCTTTCCAATGTTCTAACCTGTTAAAAATAACAAGGCTATGCACAATGCACAGTCAAAGAATTTATTCTCCAAAGTGAGTTAACTCCTTGATGGCATCCGACAGGAAGCAACTACTTAAAACAATAGAAACCATTGCTCAATGACAATTAGCAATTAGTAATGCATGACATGGAATATAAGTGATAGACATTCATGATCACAAGTTATAATCTTACAAAACCTCAATTAAGTATCAGATCAGAAATTGTGTTGTTTGCACTCAAACTGTTAAATATGCCACCGTATAAGTAGAACAAAATTAAAGCTATTAAGCAAAAGTGGAAAAAAGACATTAGAAACACAATACCTGCCCCCGACTAAGCATCTCTGACTTCTTCAACTTTTTCATTGCGTATACTTGTCCTGTTGACTTTGCACGGCGTAGTTTAACCTGCATTGCAAAGTCCATGGTCATACGGGACGAACATAAGTATAAAATGTAAATGGCAATAAAAGTGCAATACATGAAATAAGCAAAATTGAA
>LPNX010413050.1:1899-15141 GCA_001517045.1 Pseudotsuga menziesii
GGAAATTTCATGATCTCGTGGCTTCTTGGATGGAGTTGTATTTTTAAAAGGTTTCTAATGCTCTAACTTTTGGCATGATTCCTATTTTCAGTCATAAGTATCAGCTACCTATAAAAATTTTATTGCATTTATCACATCTTTTGTGGGTTTTCTCAAACAGTAGCATGCATGAAATTATGATTCTCAGTCAAATGGTTTCTTGGCTTCACTGGAAGTATGATTACACTTGATTGGGTTGTTTCCTGCGATTAGAAGTAGGAGCAAATAACAGAATAAGCTCGCTATACGAGCATGTAGATTCTTTTAAGTATGCTAGTTTGTAGCAGTATTTTTTCCTTTTCAAAGGTATGTGTTCAGAGTTTGAGAAAGTTGCAGAGATTTGGTAAATGACTCTATCACCCAATGAATAAGGCACAAGGTCTACAAGTTCTTGAAGCCTCACAAGGAGGACTTCATCCTGCAGCAAGAGCCAGATGTTATAACTAGATCTTGTTCTTAGTTTATCTGTTCTTTTTTCCCTAATTTTCAACCATTGGTTTAAAATGATTTTACATTTTATGTTGATTTTAAGAACTTTTGACAATCGGTAATTTTTGTTGGATTTAATGCTTTTAATGGTTGAATTATTTCATTAGTTTAGTTTTAAGGTTTGTATTTTGGGCTTATTAGTTAATATGTACATCTTTAAGATTTCAAAAACTTATAATAAAAGTTTATTCCAAGTTTGATTTATAATCTAACCCTCATTTTTGAGTCCTTTGTCAAATATTTTCATGAGAAGATTCCTGTAGTAGCTCTGTTTTTCTTGTTTTTGTCATTATCATTGGGAGAAGATTACAAGGTGATGGAAATGAATTCTAGAAAACCAAAAGACATTTTTGTCCACAACAGAATCATGCACAAAACCCTCTCTCATTTTTGCAAAATCTATTATTTTGTGAGAGATTCAAATTCATCTTTGTGGCCTATTTTCAGGGTTTGAATTATTTAATAATTTCCTGTTTTAGTCACAAATTTTCATCACGTATTCCGATCAATTTAATGGGAATTTTTAAAAACCAAGAGAGTATTTTGTTCATAACATACTCAGTTAAACAAACCTCTCTCAATTTTTGTACATGTATCCAGGATCGAGCAATATGAAGGCGTATTTGAGACCCAAATTTTCAGAAATTTGCCAAATTTCCCCAAATCCGATTTGCTATTTTTGGGTTAATTGTCTTTAAATATTTTGAGTTACCATGTAACTAATTGATGTAACTGTTTCAAATTTCGACCTAGAAGGTATTTATGGAACTAATTTACCTTTTTAATGATAAAATGAAGACAAGCATACATTTTTGAGGTGGGATTTTTCACTCAAGGAGAGGCTTTTGGAGCTTTGATTTCTCAAGCTAGCATTTATAACTCTTATGTAAGTGGATGACTGTTATTGATTAGATATAAACTAATAATCCCTTTTACCTACCATTCTTTTTCATTTCTGATCTGGTTGATTGCTCAATCTACAATTTCATTTATTGTTTAAAGGTTTATTCATGTAAATGCTTGTAGCCTATGGGTGGAATTAGTATTTCATGTGTAATGTTTATGGATTATTGGGGTGTGTTTGATCCTTAGTTTATCCAACTTGCATGATTGAGTTCTGTATTAGCTTGTGGATTTTTATTTCCTCCTTGCTGATGAATTTTTTAAAACAAAAACCATAAACAAAAACCCTAAAACCTATTTTACTGAATTTTACTTTTAAGATTGTGTTGGCTTGTTCTTCTAATAGTCTGAGAACAATTTCTGGCACTAACAGGGTAGATTCCATTTTGCGTCGTTGTTTAACCCATGATGAGGCTAAGGTTTTGCTAAAGGATTTCCACGGAGAGGCGTGTGGTGGTCATTTATCTGGGCTTTCTATAGGCCAAAAATTCTTGAGAGCATGATATTTTTGGTTGTCGATCTTCAAAGATTGTGTCAATGCGGTCAAGAAGTGTCACCCTTGCCAGTTGTTTGCATGCAATATGTGCTCACATCCTATCCCATTACATCCTATTATAACCATTGGTCCCTTCACCAAGTGGGGGCTTGACTTTATGGATTGCAACCAAGCTTTGGCTAGGGGGCATCATCACATTATAGTGGATGTCGATTATTTCAAGAAATGGGCAGAGGCTATGCCCACGGTTAAATCCAATGGTGAGATAACCACACATTTCATTTTCAACCAAATTATTACTCGGTTCAACATTTTAAAAGGTCTTGTCACTAACCATGGTAGGCACTTTCAGAATAAAATGATGGAAGAGTTGGATTCAAAGTTAGGGTATAAGCAGGAGCACTCCTCTTCTTATTACCCTCAGGAGAATGGACAGGTTGAAGCAGTGAATAAATCACTTAAGTCTATTCTCCAACAAACCATTGCACAAAGCAAGATGAATTGGCATATCATGTTATATCCTGTTTTGTGGGCCTATAGAACCGCGGTTAAGACTGCCACCGGTTTCTCTCCATATCAGCTTGTGCATGGGGTGGAGTCTGTCTTGTCGGTTGAATGCGAAATCCTTTCTCTGAAGCTAGCTATAGAGCTTTTACTAGACACTTCCATATTGGAGGGGGGTTCTGATCATGGTAGCACACTACGGCTCTAGCTAGCCATTGAAATAATCGAACCCATACCCATGGTACACCAACCACCTGGCACTGCATCGCCTCAGGAAAGTCCTTGACTTGCGCCATGGGTACCCTGTGCATCAAGCATATGAAGTTTGTGTGAATGCTTTGGAGCATCTGCTCTACATCTGAACCCATGATATCATCTTCTCTTCCCCTCCGTCTATGATGAGGGAAACCATCCGATCACCGTGGTCCAACATCTACATAAACATGACAAATTTTCACTATGTGTCGTCACACCAAAACATGTCTTTTGAGTCAATATATCAAAAAACACAAAAAATTAATAATTCAAAAAACTTAAAAAGTGGGTTTGGGATTCGTTACCTATGTCACCATATGCCGTTCCTAGTGGTAGGGGCATGTCCAGATCTCCACGAAAGTCTATCTCTACATAGGGTTAGTCATCGATGGCAATGATCTGCCTCCGCCACCATGGAAAAAAGTCTACTCAGTAGGGGTTAGCCACCCTACCTCACCCAGTATACACATAACATTTTCCCAACATTGTTGGGCCAGATCTCGAACTCCGTGTGGAGGAATGTCCACTCTAGGTCTTAGCCCTAGTACATGCTCAAATAAGAACGTGCTCATTATGTTGCCGAAACCGAAGTTCCATACCTTTCCCATCTTGCAGTCACTGAGATGCTACTTCATGTTGCTCAATAGAGAAGTGCTCCAGTCATACACTGTGGGTCTCATACACTCCACCGCATAGAACATAAGTGGCTGAGAGTCCTGGTGGATTGAAGCTAATCCGACTATCCTACCTAATGCCAATAGTATGGCTTTCAGTCCCTTAACCTGGATAGAGTTTGTCGAGATTTGAATCCCAACCTTTTTCATGTCCGGAAAGGAGTACACCACAATGTACTCATCAATAGTCAATCCATCTCTTGGACCGCGAGATTGGAGATTTACCACCTCTCCTCATCGGGATAAACCAGTGATAAAGTATATGTCCTTAATTTCTATACTGAGTGACATCCTGTCAATGTGAAAACTCTCAGAGTTTGGATCCTAGTAATCCATTAGCATCTGGAGGAGTCTTGGATTGGCCCTCAGGCTGCTAAGACACCAAAACTTATACAAAGAACACACACATAATTCTTGTTGGACCATTAAATCACCTTGCACGACCTCTTCCACATCACCATGTTCTTTCTCCCTCCACTCTAATACCATCCTGCAAAAAAAAAGGAGTTTTGATTATCATTTTCCCTTGAAAATCTCATTTGTGGCCTCATATGCGACTGCTTGTGAAACAACTGCGTATGTACATGGGTTTGGGCGTTTTTTCTGTGTATGGCCAGCCCTATACGTAGAAAAAACCCCAATACCCGCGTGGGATGAAACGCACAACTTAGGATGGCATAGAAAATTAATTGAACCATAAAAACTTAAAAAATTTGCATGAAATAGGAAGAGGAGGACATGAGGCGTTACCTAGATCAAGCGGTTTTGAATTTTGTCAGGCGATGCTCCTGGAATTTGCGTTGGAAGTTTTGAGCTCAAATGGGTAAAAATTTCAAAAGATATAGAATTTTTAAATTTTTTACTATTTATAGATTTTTTTTGAAATTTTTTACCCACTTTCTATAGTTTTGACCGTTTCTGACCATTTTGGACTGTTTTGAACTAATTTGATGATGTAGCAGTCTGTTTTGAGCGTGGTTTGACCGTGGTTTTGACCTATTCATGTTGATTTCAGGTATTATGTCTAAACCGACATATAGGTTAGGTTTCACACCCATTTGCACTTTGCATGACCTTATGACCATTTCATTATAACCTTAGGTATGAACCCATTCTATCTTGCCACGAAACCTTCTTGTTGCTTTTAGAAGTGACATGATGTGAATGGTAGAGATTAAGCATACATGGGTACTCTAGTTAGATCCTATTTTGCATTTGGTGCCCATGGCGACATTTTTCCTTTAGGGTGTGGGAGTCCTTTGTATAGTATCGCCATGACTTTGCGTAAGAGCTTCATACTCCTCTTGATCTTTTTGCTGGCCTTTTCCCCAGGACTCCCTTATGTCAAGTTGTAATTTCATTATCATGATTTTTGCTTGCCTTATTGAGCCTTATGCCGACTTCCCTGACTATGATTATCATCCATATATCCTGATCTTGTCTCATGTCTAGCCAATAAGAGTCATTTTATATATCTTTTGTAGCTTGATTCCCCATTTTTTACCGGGAGGGGACTTTCCCCCTAGTGTCGTTATCCTACACATGTTTTCTTTCATGGAGCATAGGTATCTTTCGTTGCTTGGAACTAGTTTGTTTTCCCCTTGACACTCGTCTCCTACTAGTTTGTAACTATAAAGCACTTTTATTGTTTTTCAAGATTTTCAAAATATCTAAAAAAGTAAAAAAAAATAAAAAAACCAAAAAGACGGATAGGAAAAGATGTTATCTTTGGTAGCAGTCGAGTCGTGTCACCTTTGAACAGAGCACTGTATATCACATCCATTGGTTGGGTTAATAGTTTGACTTTAGGAGCTGTACTGGTTTCTCTGAGTTTATCTCCATTGACTGGTTAAGCTTCCAGTCCCTATGGAGCCTCTGTCAATGCCTCCTGTGTCGCAGAGATGTCCCATTTTTTTATATTGAGTCTATGTAGACTACATTCAGTCACCATTTGCCTTTATTCTATTGTTCTAAGGAAGTTGAAGATTGAGTCGGCCATTCCTCAGTTTTCTTGACTTTGCATGTCGGCCATTCCCGGTACAGGTACTGGTTCATGCACATTATGATCGATTCCTTCCACATTAGACAACTTTGCTGAGTACCTCATGTTGGATGATGGGGGATTCCTTAATTCCCTCCTTCCAGCAAATTTCATCCCATCAACTTCATATCATTTATTCTAGGATAGGAGTCTAGAGTCATTTTGAGTGCCTTGAGACTTACAGTCATCAGTGGTAGGTTCTCCTGCCATCAACAGTTTTGGGAATACATCAATGTTCCCTGATAGATGGATTCTTTCAAGTGTTTGACCTCAACACATTTATTCACACTTGTTAGATTGCACTCTAGTACCTTGATTCCCATTTTCATTATCAGTGGGTGATCTCACGTCTATTAACGATATACATCAATGACCGTTAATCAGACGATGGACTACTATGTTCTACCTCGACACCTTTATTCACACAGTAGGACATGTACTTGTAGTGGTTTGTGTAGAAGACTTTCCATATTGGTGGCATTTCTTATATTCTACCTCCTTGATTGTGCCAATGTTCATGAGATTTCAGCTCTCGTGACTTGATTCCAGTGTATGTCAGATATCTTCAGCCATTATGGATATCTTGATCCATTGTATATCTTCAGCTTTCATGGAGATCATGATCCTTTGTATATCTTCATCATGGAGATTCTGATCTATCTATATTGTACGTGGCGATGACCACACATGTCATATTTTGTATCATGACTATTCATGGCCATTGTACTCTTATGTATGCGAGACTGCTGTATGTATTTGCAGTCATATGTAGAGATATTTGTACTATATTTTTGGATGGTTGGTTCTTCCACCTGGTTCTTCATCAATCCACTTCTGGGATGGAATTATAATGTATTTTAGTCATCATATCACCCCTCTGACCTCACACATTAGGGGGCATCTGTTACAGCTGATTTTACCACACATGGTAGATCACACATTTATGGCCTTCACTATCCCTCTGCAGACTCTTTGGACCCCATGGACTATTTTTGTACCTTTGATGTTTCCAAGATCATCTCTAAAAACACATGTTATTTTCCATACGCGACTTTTAAACCCTTTCTCACGTATATATGTGGATATAACCCTTAAACATGCGTACATTGGGATGTGTGCAAAAGGCCAAAGATTTTTGGAGTTTTCCTTGATGTGGATCCATGTCACTTGTCTCTTGGCATTCCATATTTCTTGAGATTGCTCGAATTTGACCTTCCGTTACCCCATTGAAGCACTATATAATGAACCCTTTGGATACATTGAAAGGGGAGGAATTAAAGAGCAAGAAAACTATAGTCCATTGTTTCCATAGCTTATACTTGAGTCTACATCCCTTTGTCCCTTGGAGCACTTGGTGTTCTTCCCGAGCTTTCCTTTGCTTATGAGCTTGATATCGAGATATGGAGGATTGAGGTGGTGGAGGGCCAGGTGGAGGACTCAGTTCCTCTGGTTCGTAGACGTGCCGACAGAGGTTGTCATTCTTGTAATATCTGATTTATATTAATAGAAATATCTTCTCTTGTCCAATGATGTGCATTTAAATGAATATTGAATCCATGGATGATTTTAATTGCTTATACATTATTTATTATATATGCTAGAGTAGGTCTAACACCATTATATCGCATGCTTGTCTTGTTTGCTGATTGTTGAGAGAGCAAATTGTTAACACAAGCAGGATTGGAAAAGCTCAACGTCCGGAATAAGGTATGTTTTGAGATCCTTTAGTGTTAGATGTTTTATTTCTCTTGCATATTGGGAAGGGATTGATTTCCACGGTTACTTTGTCTATTGTGGTACACCGTAAGCAATAGGAAGTTTTCTCCGTAACAACGTCGAAGGCCAAGTTTGGATAAATGGGGTGCCTTGGGATGAGCTACATCTAGATCCATATCCTCCTCATCCTGAACCAGAGGAGGTGACACATCGCCATTAAATGTATCAACATTTGTAAAATATATAGTACATAATAATAATTAGACAATTTCATTAAACATGAATTTAATATAACAATTTAAAATGATTTTATTTTGCATTAAGTATAAAAAGAACAAAAAGTCACTACATTAATTCAAACATAATGCAAACTTTACCTCTATCATATGATGGCTCGTCTTGAGTGAATAAAATGTTGGAACACCCTCTCCAATCCAAGTCAACATATGTATATGGAACCATGTCTAATCTAGGTGGGTCCTCGCTTCCTAGCATTTTGATCACATCTGTGGTGATCCTTTTCAGAAAGTCATGTTGCCCCCTCTTGTGCATCATCTTCACCCACATTTGCATATGTTGGAAACATGGCAATATAGGTTGGCATTGATGGAATTTGAAGAAGCCTACAGAGAAGAAAGCCTACGTGTTGAAGATGAAGGATCCAGTGGTTTGAAAACATAGGAGTCGCGTAGAGAGCTCAATCAGGAATCAAAGGCTAAGATTCAAGTATATTGATGGTTTATAAGGTAAGCCTACAACTGTAGCTAAGTTCCGCAAGGAAATCATGTGTAGGAGTAAAGTTTTGCATTAGTTCAGAAATGAACGGTTAGGAAACTTCTCGCATGAAATCCAACGGTTAGGGATAAAATTCACCAAGTACTAGAAGGACGACGTAAAGTTCTGTGGTTGATCAGAGATCAACGATTGAGGAGCATTCGAAACTATATCGATGGTCCTAGGAGAGTTTCACATAAGAAAAGCAGAAAGATTATAGTTCAACAAATTTTCAAAATCGAATGGCTGAGAATTAGTACGCAAGAATATCGACGATCGACAGCATATCTACAAGAACGCGGACATGACAGAAGTTCTAGAAAAAATTGAGATCCAACGAGTGAGAAATGATTTGCTAAAACCAATCAACGGTTCAAATTGAAAGCAAAAGTGCGGGTGTGGAACCACAAGGTCGAATTTCTGGAAACATTGAGTTTTCGACTTTCGTATTCCGCAGTACAGGAGCGGAAGTGTGGGTGCGGAACCGCGAGGTTAAAGTTTTGGAAACATTAAGTTTTCAACTTCTGCATTATGCAGTAACAGAGCATAAGTGTAGGTGCAGAACCACGAGGTGAAATTTTTGGAAACATTGAGTTTCTGACTTCCACATCCCTTGATCTGGATGATCGATGGCCAGAAAAAACGTCTGCGAAAGATCGACAGAGCGAAACGGTTGGAGTTGAAATGAAAAGAGGAAGAAGCATAAGCTCGTTTTTGAAACATTGAGTTTCCGACTTCTGTATCCCATGATATGAAAGATCGAAAACTAGGAAGACTTCCATGAGAGATCGATGACATGAAAAGGGTAGTGCAGAAAGTGAAAGGCAGAGAAATGCGAAAACAACGTTAGATATTTTGAGATCCCGCACTCTGCATCCCGTATTTCTGGAAGATCAACAATCATGAAGAGATTGGAAGGATATCAATGGTGCATAAAGGTTAGTGCAGAAGCAGTAAATGATATTTGAATAGGCACATTCGATATTCGATTTCCACCTCATATCGACGGTCACAAAAAGTTTGAAGGCAATCGACGGTGCCAAATTGTTGAGGCAAAAAACCAAGTGCAGAAAGACCATCTACAGGATCGAAAGTGCTGAAGCATCAGAAAAATGTTAACAAAGTCACATAAATGGATACTATGCTGTGAAAAAGATCAAAGGGCGTGTCTGGTGCAAATGCATGATGAAAGAGTGCCATGTTTGAAGTTTAGATGATGAATGGATGTGTCTGTAGCCAACAGTCATGATCCAAGAGGAAAATATTTAAACAAAAATTTAACATGTAAAGAAAGTGTGTTTGGTGTCTAGATCCAAGGATACGGAGACCAAATGACTGTGTCACCTATGTTTTAATCTATGTGCATGGTTCATCACATTTAAGGGTGGAAGGGTGGTGCTAGGGTAGGTTGGTTCCTGCAAAAGGGGTAGGTGCTCCTTGTCAGTTGTAGCTGAATAAATAGGGGGTTGTTGCCTCCTACCAGTCAGTGCTGGTGAATGAGGGCGTGGGTGCATACTGATCAGTTGGTGTTGATCTAAAAGAAGAGACATATTCTTCTATTGTATATTGTAAAAACAAAATTTTGTAGATAATAGGAAAGTGTTGGTGGTTTACCTTATTAGGGTTCCATGATAAATTACTGTGTTCAAATTTGTTTTTACATTTGAAAAAATTGTTAAATCAGGTATTGTCTCTGATTCACCCCCCCCTCTTAGAGACAATACTTGATTTAACAATTGGTATCAGAGCCGGTTCCTTCACCATAGTTTAACCACTAAAGGAAGATCTTATTAAAACCATTATGGATCCACAGATGAAGATGTCAATAAGAGTTCCCATATTTGATGGTGAATACTTTGTTTTCTAGAAGATTAGAATGAAATTTATCTGATGTCCATTGGTCTAGAAGTTTGGTCATTAGTTGAAGAAGGATATGATAATCCAAAAACTACTCCCACAAAAATACAAGACATGAATAAATATTGGGAACATGCAAAATCCTTAAATACATTACAAGATGGAGTGAGTAAAAAGGTTCTTGCAAAAGTACTATCTTATACAAGTGCAAAACAACTTTGGGAAAAATTGGAAACATTATATGCAGGAGATTCCTATGTGAAAATGACAAAACTTCAATCCCTCAGAGTTCAGTATGAAAGTCTAAAAACGAAGGATAATGAAACTATTTGAGATTATTTCGAAAAAATTGACAGTCTTGTCCATACAATCATAGGTTTAAGAGCAGAAATAGCAGATGATGAGATAGTGCAAAAAGTATTAAGAACACTCCATATGGCATATAATCCCAAAGTATCCACTCTTGAAGACCAAGAGAAGCTAGGAGAAATTACCATGGATGAACTGTATGGAATTCTTATAGCCTATGAACTAAGACTAGGAATTGATAATACTTCAAAAGGAGAAGCATCCTTCAAAGTGACCAAGAAAATAAAAAATCAAAAGAAAAAAACTCAGATCGACCATAATGAAGAATCTGATGTGGAAGAAGCCAATTTTATTAAAAAACTTCAAAAAGGATTAGGAAAGTACAAAGGCAAGCTACCCTTCAATTTTTTTAATTGTGGAAAAATTGGGAACTTTCAAGCCAAGTGTCCTTATCCAAAAGAATACTCTGAGGACGAAGATGAAAAAAATAAACAATACAAGAAAAGAGGAAAATTCCACTATAAGAAAAATTACAAAGGAAAAAAAAATTCTACTCAAAAGAAGAAGAAGAAGACATCAGTTCATTTGAGGTTAGTGACAGTGATGATGAAGTTCTTTGTATGGGTATTGAAAAGTCTAATGAAATAGAAGAAAATGAACATAAGGAAGAGTCAGAAGATGAACTAGAGGTTAATATGGAATAAGAACTACTCAAAGCTTTGGACGGATTAAAAATATACAAAAATAAATATAGACAACTGAAAAGTTTCGTAGTTGAACAACAAGAAGAGCATGAACAGAAATAAAAGGAGATGAAGAAAATCATGAGAAATCTGAAACACCAAATTCAAGATGAAAATGGGATAGAAGAAAGGCTAGAAAAATCTCTTAAAGAAAAAAAACTAATATGTGAAAGAATGAAGACATAATTAGTTCATTTAAGAAAGGAGCTTTATGCAAAATTTATTCAAAACATATATGAAAACAAATCTAAAATTTTAGATGAGATTATAACCACACAAAGAAACCCAAGTAACGAAAATGGAATAGGTTATTCTCAAGAAGAAAATCAAGTTAGCCCAAAATACTATGCAACTGCTCTTCTCAGTACATTCAAGAAGAAAGAGGAAGGAAATACAAGGAATGCTCAAAACTCTAGAATATCATTTCCACCCATCAAGAAAGGATTCAAGTCAATTCCAAAGAAGGTTTATCAAAACAAGTATCCTCACATTTTCCTTGGTTATTGTTTTGCATGCTATAACTTTGGACACAAAGCTATGAACTGTAGAGAATATGGAGGAAAAGATTGAAGGTTAAAATCTATAACTTCAAAGACAATCAGATAGTTATTCAAGTTAAAATCATAAATTATAACTCATTTACACCCCTACAAGAAAGGGATCTAGAATGCTGTTATCAACCCAAATGTCACTTCTCTGTCTGAGTGCCGACATTCTTTATGTTGGTACACAAAAGGACATATAAGATTGAAGTTTTCCAAAGCACTATAGATGGGCATGACCTGGGATGCATTTACCCTTAAACCAGCTTGCTATATGTTTTTTCTAAGTGTTGAGTTGTGTATGCGACTATCTCCATTGCAACTCGCGTACTGTACACGACTATCTGCATTGCGACCAACGTACATCAGCGTACGCGGGTTTCCCATATTAATAGTCGTGCACACCTTAGTTTGACCTTAAAAAATATAAAAAGTGATTAATTGAGATTAGTTAGGCCCTAATCCTTAACCATCCCAACTGTTTCAACCACCCCAACCTTCGAAATCACTCTATTCCCAAAGTATAAATAGAGGCCTTGCGGAGGGTATTAATGAATTAAGATTGGAGAGAAATGTTATGCTGGTGTTATATCTTCAGAAGTCTTGGAGCAACAGAACTCAGAGTCCTTTGGTTGCAGAGGATTCCTTGTGTTAGAAGCTGGGTTGTACTCTTATATCATTCATTGATTGTTAATAAAGAGAATTCTTCTTCCAACATTGTGTTGAGTCTATTTCATGTATTGTGGTTATGAATGTATTTGATTATATATTTGATATATTGTTTATATAACCCCTTATATATATACATGCATGAGATATTACTTGGAGAATTTTCTCTTTACAGGTGAAAGAGGTGCATCCCTGGAAGATTTGGAGAGAAGAGGAGCAGGAGAAGATCAAGCTTGGATCAACTGTCGGTAATCGGCTAAGTCAAGACTTTCTTCCTATTCCCTTTCTATTCTCTGGTAAAGCTGATTGTCTGCAAGGTTAGTAGTAAGTTGGTAACCCCATACCCTGGGTTACAAGGGTGCTTAATCCTAAACAATAGAACTGGCGACTCTTCTGGGGAGTCCAACTTGCTGTGGGTTAGTCCTATAGATACTTGCCCAGTATTTGCTCTAATTCAGTGTATGATTTTCTATCTTGGCTTTGATTTGTAGTAGTGTTTTAGAGACCTATATTATTTTTTCTTTTTGAATTTTTATTTGTTGTGTATGCGGGTTGCTGTGCTATACAGTCGTGTACAACAACTTGTATACATGGGTTTCTCCATTGGACAGTCGTGTACAGTATGCGGGTTGCTCTATTAGACAGTCGTGTAAATATTTTAGCAGCAAATTTTTACGTAGGGTTTCTTGTCCTTGTCTTATTTTGATTTTGCTCTGCTTTGAGGTCTTCTATTGCTGGCATCTTGCTGTAGGTCTGAAAGTCTTATACTCCATACTTTGTGCTTTTTAGTAAGCCCTTGAGTTTTTTTTGTTTGAGTCTTCTTTCATTTAGCAATTTGAAGTGGATTATCCTATTTGGGTGACAGGTTCAGTGTTGTGTATCTGAATCAGTGATCAGGATTTTAGATACCTTGTACTCTGTACTACTTTCGAGTAGTTTCAGTTTGTCACTTGCCCTTTAGCGATTTCAGTGGATTTTATTCATTGTTTCTTCCTAAGCTAGGTGTTTTCCAAGTCTCCTCCTTAGGTGGTTGAATTTGGTTCTTACAAGTCTGATATACTTCATATTGCTTGCTTTATGGTCTGATTATTCAAGCATACTCAAGAAACTTTGCATTTAGGTTCATAGTAATTTTTGAAGAGTTTAAAAAGTGAAGAAAAAACATTGGAAACATTTGCATTTTAATTGCATATTGTAGTTTTATTTTCAGTATTTTCGAATAAAATCTCAA
>LPNX010413113.1:0-15386 GCA_001517045.1 Pseudotsuga menziesii
ATTAATAAATGATGATTAGTAGGTGTTATTCATTATATATATGTGATGGTACAATGAGCCATTAAATATTCTCTCATAACAAGCATACATTTAAGTATTGATGTGTGGGAACCTACTTGGGAAGTTAAATGGTCCAATACCCTTGTTTAATATTTTGATTTAAAGGTAAAGAATTAATACATTGCAAGAGATTATTAACACGATACTAGATTATTGTAGAGTATTAGTAATGCTTCAAATGTATAGAGGATGAAGTATGGTGAAAAGATTTAACATAATATTTAAGGTCATGAGTATATGAAGTGTATTATGTTTAATCATTATTAAAGTAAATGAACTAAGAGAAGCTAACATACTTGGGTACTTGGAAGATGTTTAAGGAAACATAAATTCTACCCCGTTTCCCGGATTAGTAAGGTGGAAGTTGGGTATGTTACAAATGGTATTAGAGCCAGGTTGAAAACACTCGGACCTAATGGAGTCATGTGCATAAAGGTATGTCGTGAGCTTTGCGAAGAAGTGATTATTTGAATACGAGATTTTATGGTTACTTATTGGCATGCATACTATAGAAATAATATTGTTTTAATGTTTTTATCACCAAAGTACATGAACTAGTTCGCTTATAATCATGTGCTTGGATGTATGAAGCTAATTGCATGACTAAAATGCAAAAATAAATGCATGAAGAGTGAAGTTTTGTCTGAAGATCAACAAGGTGATATGTTTGATTTCGTTAGATTGTAAAGATTTGTGAATGTGAAAATGAATACATTACCATGCTAATAGTAGCTTTAAGTGGCGTACCTATGTAAAGAAACACTTATGCTATTTTATATGCATAATGTTGAGTAAAGAGAAAGTTATGTATAGCTTCCTGAAAATTTTGTGAGGAAAGTTGAGTGCATGGTACTATAAAGATAGTGATAGCATTAAAATTTTAATGTCAATTCATGCTTGAGTAAAGAGAAAGTTATGTATAGCTTCCTGAAAATTTTGTGAGGAAAGTTGAGTGCATGGTACTATAAAGATAGTGATAGCATTAAAATTTTAATGTCAATTCATGCTTATATACAATAAGGTATGATTTTCTCTTAAGGTGTCAGTCAATTAAAAGTAATTACGACTAATTTGTTGAGAGAGTAATTCATTGAGATTATACAAAAGAATATATTGTTTCATCAAGAGTTTAGGAGCATTCAAAATAGTAACTTTATATTATATTTATAGTTTGCTTTACGAGATGATGATGATGTGGAAATTGAACCCAGTGATAGATTAATTTTACTCACAACAATTAACAATTGATCATGCAAAATCACTCACAAAAGAGACTGAAATTGGAGCTGAACACTAAACTGTATTAACTCAGTGTACAATAGCCAACCCTGTAATAACATAGGCTGCTGTATTAAATAATTACATAGGAGATTCGATTGCATGAGAAGGAACATCGAATCTAGTCAAAAGCAGGCTTACCGAAAATAAGCAAATCCCCCATAGGTGTAAAAAGCTGATCCCAAATTTGTCATGGAGCTCACGAATTGGCAAAAAGGCTTAGGCAAGCTAAAGAGTGATGGAATGACAACTCATACATGCTTTTCCAAGGAGAAAAGAGAGGAGGATGTGTAGGACAAAAAACTAGTGAACCTCACCTAGTCAAGCTTTTCCTTTTGCCTTAAAACACTGAAAAAGCAGGCAATAAAGCAGAAAAAGTAGAAGGGCGCTTAGGAGGTCAGGAATAAAGCAGATTTGATTCCTTGAGGTTTCCCAAGCGCTACATGGGTCAAATAAGGCAAGTTTGACCACTATGGATAGGTAAATGACAACTTGCACNGGGGGTCAGGAATAAAGCAGATTTGATTCCTTGAGGTTTCCCAAGCGCTACATGGGTCAAATAAGGCAAGTTTGACCACTATGGATAGGTAAATGACAACTTGCACAAGGTGGGACACATGAACTAGGCAAATAAGACAAAAATAATGAAATTAATGTCTAAGATAGCTAACTATGGGTTGATTATTCTAACAGATGAAAATAATATCTAGCAAGAAATTGTGACTAAGGAACGTAGGTACACATGGCTACAAGAAACACCGTTGAATGAGGATTTGTAAAATAATCGAAAGCAAAAGATAAATTCCGTGATGGAAAAATGTAACATCTAGAATCAATATGATTCCTTGATTATTATGAAAGGTCAGCAAGATGTTATCATTTGATTAAACAATCGCATTATGGAAAAACATAGTTTAGATAACTTGATATGCCGAGAATATACTCTGTAAGAAGTTTTGAAATTTTCTATTGAAATCCTTGAGTATGGTAACCGTAGCATTTTTGGGAATGATTAGTTGTATATATGACATATTTGTGATAAGGCAATTGATTAATAGAATTTTTGAATGGTTTGTAAATACATAGATACTAAAGTATCAAGTTATGCAAAGTGATAATGTGTTGTTTAAACATGTTGGATGTGTAATCTTGTTACTTAAGTATTGGAAGACTTAGTTAAATATGCCTCGATGTTGAGTGGGTAAGCTCTGGAGCATCCGAATTATTGAGTTACCATGTTGATATGGTGTTGATCCGGTGGTATCAAGAACATCAAGAATGTTCATAATTATTAAAAGTTTGATTTGATGTGTAGCTAGTAGGCTCTCGAACATTGAGTATAATCAATGATGATTATGATATTTCATGTATTCAATAGTTATTTCTGAAAAAGTATTAAATATTTGTCATTCTGGCTGACATGCCTCAAGGTTATTACAAGTAATGAGGCATGGCATTTCCAATAAGATCATAACTGAAGAACTGAATATGAATATATAAAACCTGCGATAAGAAAAATAAATTTAATACAACTAATGACTAATCAAATAGAATTATAAAACTTGCGAGCTAACCATAGGGATGCCCTGGGTTATGAGGCTCTTAAACTTCTTAAATTTTTTTATACTAAATAGATATCTTTAAGACAAAATATACAGAATTAACTAACCAATGAAAAGAGAAGAATAAATTGGATAATAAAATGTGAATAAGCAAGAGAAACTGAGTTTGATGTTGAACTTGTTGGCTCTAAAGAACCTAAAATGTATAGTCTCATTATGTATAATTACAAGATGTAATAAGACTTGAAAAAAGTAAAAATGTTTTAAAATGTTAAAAAAAATCATTATTTATTTTTTTCCAATTTCTCATCTTAATATGATGTAATTTTTTTTTAAATTACAATTTGAATTGATGATTTTTTTTACTAAATAAATTTAGATTATTCAATATCAACATTTAATATTCAAGATTTCATTAATTCAAAATGTTTAGAGTACAACTTCAAAAACATTATAGGAAAATACATTTTAAAGAATACACATTTTTTAAGATTTTTTCTTCCATATTGGAACTAGCAACCTCAAGAAGGACAAGAACTACTCAAACCAATGCACCAAAGCAAGCCCCTTAAAAGGGGTATGGTTGGATATTGTTAAGAGAACTACCACCCTCCCATTAACAACAACTTATGTGTCCATGTGTGGAAACCAATGCTTTGCCTATTATCCAGGCAAGAGATTGGAACTAGCGACCTCAAGAAGGACAAGAAGTACTCAAACCAATGCACCAAGCCAAGCCCATTAAAAGGAATATGTTTGGAAATTATTAAGAGCACTACTAGCCTCCTATCAACAATGACTTATGTGTCCACAAGTGGAAGCCAATGCTTTCCCTATTATTCAGGAGGAAGATTGGAACTAGTGACCTCAAGAAGGACAAACAATACTCAAACTAATGCACCAAGCCAAGCCTTACATAATGTTAAAGATAACTTTAAACTTGAGTTTAGTGCAGTGCTAAAATTTTATGTTCAATTTCAACTGTGTTGTGGAGAGGAAATTGACAATCTTGATGTGTAGTAAATTTTCAACCCATAAAAATGAAATTGAAGGGTTAAAAGGTTAAGAAACTACATACCCACCATTTTCTCATTAAAAGTGTATGCCATGGCCTAACTTCACATAAGGAAGCAAAGTGTATCTAAGTCTATGATATGAGAGTGAATTTGTGAAGAGATTTTTTAGTAGAAGATTCACAATAGAAATTATTTTTGGTAATTGTATATGAGTTCCTTTTATTATTAAAATTACTCGAAATTGTGTATTTTCATTTTGATGTCTTTAATAGTTAACTCTCTCATTTTTCATTTATTATTATTATTACTAAAATTGTTATTTAAATTGATGAAATCATTTTTTTTAATATATAAATTAAATTAAATTAGGGGATAGGAGTCATATGTGGGGCAAGGACCAAATGTGAATACAGGGAGTGGTGGGGGTAGACCCCAATCTTGGAAAAACTAGCTATCATAAATGGTTTATAAAAGTACTTTATGTAGAAGTCGTTGTGAATATTTTCATGTTTTTAAAATTATTTATCACAATTTGTTTTTCGACATTTTGAAACAAAATGAATATTTTTAAATTTGAAATTTCATTTTAAGTCACATCCACTTTAAATCACATCAATATTTTCCCATTGGACCTAGTAAAAAATACACTATGGCTAGACAACTGGAACTTTGTGGATGACATGGTATCAATTTGGATTTGTCACACCTCAAGACCAATATGGTTAGATAGAGAACACACCAAAGTATATGTGATAAAAATTTGGACGAAAAAATAACTCAAGAACATAGAGAATTAAGTCACACAAACTTGGGTGCCTAGTATTGATGTTTCTAGTATCGATGTCTCTTCTCTATGAAACATCAACATTTAATACTCAAAGGGTTTGGAGTACACTTTTTATAACTTTAAAAACATTATAGGAAAATGCATTTTAGAAACCATACTTTTTTCACAATAAATTAGCGAAATAAAAACACAAATATTTATAATTTTTATAGATTTGATGATGTACAATTAGTTTAAATTTGTATGTTTTAAATTCCACAATTTTTTCCTAATATATGTAGTAAGTTTTATTATATACAATTTATATAAAAATGATTTCATATATAACCAACACAAACATAATGTTAATAATCAATTTTATTACCCAATAAAAGCATGAAACTGATGATGTTAAGAATGCACATGTTAACATACAATAAATCATAGTGAAAATACTCATCAAAATTAGAAGAAACAAATTATCATATCAAGTTATTGTTGAGATAGTAATCACATTAGGGAGATGGTATTCATCCTTGTGCATCAACCTCCATCCATATGATGCAGGTTTTGGATCATATAGAATCAACCATTGTCTATTATATCCATGCTTGATATCATTAGGATGCTTTGGATTAGAAATAGCTAATGGAACAATCAAAATATTATTGAAGTGTGTGACTTCAAAGGATTGTGGTGGTATCCAACCCTTGGGGGACCTTGGTTCTCATGAACTACCCATCTAACTCTTTGTTGAAAGAGACAATGAGCATAAGCTTGGGAATGTGTTCATTATGCCAAAAGTTTGTCAACTAGCATGAGTGCTCCATGTCCATCTCGAGCTTCTTATTTATACATGAATCTACAAGTGGAGATGGGAAAATACTAGGGATCCATCGTGATAAGTAAAATACTTGCAATCAATTGTATTTTAAATATGTATTTATTTGTGTGTTCCAAATATGATACAACATGGCAAGCTTAGTAATTTTATGTGTTGTGGGAAATTCAATGACCCATGGGAGGATATATCCTAAGATAGTTGAAAATCTCAAATATGGAGGACAAGTGTAAGTAACTATAGACATGAAGGCCTTATCTCAAATAGATGTAGCAAAATAAAATGTTTTAAAATAAATGGTTACTAGTCTCATTCTTTCCACATAAGGAACATTTGGGTTGTGGTCCCTAACCTATAATATATTTATATATTTGATTTACAAAATAAAATGTGCCATACTTTTGTATACAAATTTGGAGAAATATGATATGCAAATTTATTAGTACAACAAACACGTGTAACTTGTTTGGTGGAATTGATGAACACAAAGTATGATCATGACAACCCTAAAAACCCTTGTTGGATTAGTCCCTACTTTCAGGATTGCAAGGACTCTTTGATTCATTTGGTTTTCTATCAAAACGATACACAACTCAATGTTTCTAATTGTAAGTTTTCATTAAAACAAAGTCAAACAATTTTGCTCACTAAATCGTATGAGCAAAACCTTTTTATAAACCAACCAACAAAATCAACCTCTTATTTGAAATCTTTTCGAGGTGGACATGTTTTCAGTATCATGATATCCTAAGTTTTTTCTGGGTGCTTTATGACTTTAACTTATGAACTTAGTTAAAGAAAATTAAAATATGTTAATGATAATATTTACTTAGCATTAGTTTGGAAGTAATTCTAAACATTAAATGTTTGTTTTCTGAACTCTATAATGCAAAAAATTGAACAACATGAATTTTGCTCTGGAAGGCACTACTTTCGCTCTAGAAGTCACCACTTGGACTCCTTTGCTTTTGGACATTGCTACACTTTCCATGACACTAATTTTCATGGCCTTATCTACACTTTACACATCACCCACATTGTTTTTCACTACCTTATATACACTTGCCACAACATTGATACCATTCTTCACCACTTTTCGCTTGCAAATAACAAGCTTCTTTCCTTTCCCCTAGTTGTTCTTGCTACTTTTGTTGTTGATTTGTTTGCTTCAATGAAGGGATAGGTGGGTGCTAAGTGAGGCATTGGATTGTATGCCTCTACCTTTCACTTTTTCTTTACCTCTACAACATTAAACACTGCTATTGGTGCTTGAATGGAAGTGGTATGAAGCGAGGGATGTTGAATACATAGGCTCTTCTCCATTTTCAAGAAGAATCTGCATAAGGCTCTTAGACACCAAAAGTTGGATTGTGAAATTTTTCATTGCATCACCAAGTTTTCACAGACATATTTTTGTTTGAATTTTGTATGCTTGATATTCTGATATGGAGCATCTAGTAATGCTTAATCTTTGAGACCGCCAATGCTAGTGCCTACAATTACATCAACATAGTCGATCATTCTAGAGTCTATACCATTTAATTATTGTATCATTAGTGCCCATAAAAGTATCAAGATTGATTCCAAATCAGAATGAGTTTTATTCTTATTATTCTTATGGGATAACTGTGGAGAGCGATATTAGAAAATAGCTAAAAGAGAGATGGATTGGCATTATTGTAAGCAATGAAATGAAATTCTCTGCATGTTACTTCTATCTCAAACAATTCCTTGAAAAATATTTTCATTAATCATGCAGGTATATATTTAAAATTTTCAACCATTTTGATACATTTTGGTACTAATTATAGCCATACCTATAAGCAAGTCAATACAAGACATCTTGAACAAAATTTAAGAGAAGCATGAATTACCATCCCGACAACTTGATCTAATTTACAGCCTTTGTTCTACGGGTTGAATCAACATGTCTATCTGTTCCACGAATCAAGTAGTATGTTTGTCTACCCACATACTATGCTCAACTCTTTTCTTTCTTGAAAGGAACCCAACCACATGATTGATAAAATACTTCCTAGCATACACTAAAGCCCCCACACACTGCCGGAGCATCGATCATAACCTAGATAACATAATTGAACAAACAAATGGTGATCGCAGGATACTTATTTGGATATTAAGTGGTTCTTGCACATAAATGAAAATGAAAATTTATGATAAAACACATACCTAGATGCACAATTGAAGACATGTCAAGTCGATCCCTCTAGTTATAGATATAGGCCAACTGTGCCATCTATATAATAAGAATTTATTTCATGTATCAACAACGAGTGAACTAAACCTTTATCTTTGCAAAGGATATCCCTTTTTGTATTCCTCCTCACTTAAATCCAAGCTTATTTTTTGCTTCTCTAAGTACCACACTTGGATACCATAAAGAGAGGAAATTAACATCCCTTAATCGTCTCATATGAAATCTTGGGAAATAAGGAAGGGACTTGTAGTGAGGAAGCCCCTTATTTGTATATTTGTCTATTTGCAGGTGTTCCAACTTACTACCCATGAAGGGATTACCTGATTCCATGGTCTCTCATAGAGTTAGTTATTCATAGTGATGAATTGACAACCCACTTTTTATTTAGGGAATGGCACAATTATTTTTAACTGACAAACAAATGATAAAATAAAGACAAGTATCCATGCAAACTATAGGCCAAGGACAACTAGTTTGGTTGAGGCAGCCAGAGGGAATCTAGTCTTATCGAGTTTTCCTCAAACCAACCAAAGGGCGGGCTCATCCTTTAGTCATTAGTATTAATGAATAAAATAACATGACCTTGAGTCCTGTAACTTTCATCAGTGGTACCAATCCTAGTGGATCGAGTTTATAGTATGGAGAGGGCACCACGAGGGTGCATACACCTACTGTGGTAACAAACCACTTGAACAAACATCCCTGCAAAGTCAAGAATGAGAGAACAAATTGGGACGAGATAAGGATGGAACCTTGGTGATAGACCATTTAGCATTGCCTTGTCCGCATGGAATCCATGTGTTTATATTTTCATAATCAAAGCTAAGATTAAGACATGTGAAACACAACTTAATCGATCAAGGATTTGCTAAACACTAGGGGATTTTGCAAAATGTGTTTAATATGAAATTTGTTCTTTTTAAGTTTGTTTTCTTTGAAGTCAATTGAGTTGTAGTTTCATTACTTGCTTGATAGTATTTATGTGATTTGAGATTTTTTAAAACTAATATTTAAAGATTACATTCTTTAAAGCAATATCATTGAGTGGTAACGGGCTACGCATCATTACTGAATGATCTTATGCGATTAGGTTTGAACAAAGATTATAACCCTCTTGCATTGAAAAATTATTGACCTCATATGTCATGTTGTATGTCCATAAAAATAATGTCGTATGTCCATAAAAAGAGTCTTAATCCATGGAGTTTAATAAGCACCCCATAGTGCAACATTTAATTATGTGGGGTTGTGATCTGCTGGATTTGACGATTGGATCAATCCAATGGTTCACAACTGCAACATTAAATGATGCACTGTGGGGTGCTAATTGAATGCCCTTAATCCATAGACCCATACACATTTACTACATGTGTTAAAAAAACAAGATCGCAGAACAATAACATAAAAATAGATGTAGAAATAAACACATAAACATAATACAAGAGAGACACCAATATAACGTGGTTCACCCAACATGCGCTATGTCCACACAGAAATTGCTAGTCCTTTCTATTGAACTAGCCAACAAAATGAAGGGATATAACCTGCAACACATCCATTGCAACTTCCTCTTCGCTCTCTCTCACAGTATCGTATTCACCATATAATACAACCTAAACCAACCACATAAAGATAGACACACAATGTTTACGTGGAAAACCCAAACTTAGGAAAAACCACCATAATTGATCTATTATCTCCCCTGGCCTAAACCGACCAAGCCAGGCCAAGTGATTTATTTGTCGCTCACCTCCAGTGATCCGGGTGCCCAGGCGCATGATGGAAACAACAGTTTGATTGAATGAATCGAGCATAATTATGGTGGAAGCATATAAGGAATGAACACATAATGAAATACACTACACGCACAAACATATACATGTTGGGTCGCAAAAATACCACATTTTATTCATCTTTCATATATCATTTGTCACCTTATTCCTATTTTATCCTTCCATAAAACCATTAATATCCACCACTTTGATAATACATATGGGTTTATATTACCATTTTCCAAATTATTTGTTTTGAGTATTTTTAAGAGAATTCTTGATTAAATATTAGAAATTAAGATATTTTTCATATATATCTCAAATATTTGTGTGAGCTTTGTAATGTAGGGATATTTGAAGCTTTCAACCAAGGAGTATTCAAAAGCTTCCCGAATGTTTTCTCCACCTTTTCATGATTTAAAGGAGATAATCCAAGCTAATTTCAAGGAGAGGATTATGGAAATATGGAGATAATATCTCATCCCATATTTGTTTGAGGATTTGAAGGGATAAGTTGAGAGAAAAGTCGGTATGTTGGAGAGTTTTGAGGGATAAGTTGAGAGGAAAGTGGATTGTAATTATGAGTATTTTATCTTGAATTCATGTATAAATAAGAGGGCTCTCTCCTCATTTTGAAAGAGGGCTCTCTAGTGGTGTGGAAGTAGAGAAATAGTTAGTTTATGTCTTTTGAGAGTTAGTCATAGAGTCGATTTTTTATTGTTATGTAATGGAGATGATGCTTTAATGCAAATCTTTTTACTCCCTCTTATGTTAATTTGGATTTCTTTCTTATGAATTGTTAATATACATTTTCAGTGATTTCTTTCTTATGAATTGTTAGTATAGATTTTTCATGAGCTCATATTTATTTATCGTTTGTCATTTATAGATTATATTTCCCTTGTTTAATTTCAGTCTTTCTTTACCAAGTTTAATTTATGCAATTTCACGCTTTCCGAGGTTAGATTTATTTTCAAACAGTTTCCTATTTTAATAAATTAGATTCAATTTCAGTTATAGAATATGTTAGCATCACTTCGATCCTGCATATATGTTGCTTGCGCTTCTAAGTTTACGATCTCTCCGGGTTGACAATTAAATCCTTGGATATGTTATAAATTGGTTAATATTTTTCACCAACATTTCAGCGCCATTGCCGAGGAGGTGCTAAAAGGGATCAGAGTTTAGATAAGTAGATAGTTCGTTTTTTCATTATATAGCAAGGGGGAGGGGAGAACGGTAAGACGAGAGGTAAGAACCTGCACATCCACTATAGTGGGGTGCCCCAAATCCTTGATGTTCCTTTGTTCGCACAAGAGTGTTTACTTTTCTGCAAAGTGTTTTCTTTTTCTGCAAGAGTGTTCTTTCATTTTCTGCAAATGCGAGTTTGTTTTTATGTAAGTTTTCCTTTTTCATTTACATTTTTGTCGTGTAAAGTTTGGATTGCTTTCATTTTTGGGGCTAGCCTTTATTTCATACTAACTTGCTTTTAATTTTGTATCTGTTCATTTTTTGTTTTATGCTAATTTTTGTGCACTTTTTATTTCTGTTTTTGCACTCGTTTTGTACTAATTCACTTCGTACTGTTTTTTTGGTGCATTTGTCATGTACTTGTTTTTCATCTCTTTTCTTTTTAGAATTTGATTTGATTTCAGTAAAATGATTTTAGGATGAGCATAAGCTTAGAGAAGCTCACTCAGATCCTAGCAAAAACTGGGATCTCCTCTTCTCTAGAAGAGGAAATATTGACAATAGTCAAGGATGAAATCACTCGTCCTAAAGCAAACAAGGAAGAATCGACATTTGAACAATCATGCATATCAGATGAAGAACACCTGTTCGAACTGGAGATTGGAGATGATGAAGAACGGATCTCGGGTGATCATCAAGTAAACGAAAGATGCATCAAACAATGGTTGCAAGTAAGTATTAGGTTAGATCAGTCTTGTTTTTATTTTTATTTTGTTAATTTACATTTACAATACCTAGTTCTACATATTTTTGAATATATTAGATTTCATTTTATAAAATCATATGTGAACATTCTTTTACATGTGTGGTTCCACTGGAAATTTCACTACACATAATTAATTTTAAATTTTCAGAGAGTAGGTAGGTTCTAGTTTTTATTTTGGCTTTTTGATTTTTGTTTAGGAAATTTTCATATTTTTGATAATTTTTCTAAGTCTCCCTAGGAATTAAAAATTTTGTAGTGACAATAATTTAAAAAAAACACAAAAGTATTTCTTCCTAAATTTTCTAAGATTTTTTTTAAATAAATTATAAATAAAAACATTTATTCTAGGTTTCCTTAAAATTTAGATTTTATATGAAAACAAATTTAAAAAAAAACCTTTAAAAGTTTTGATAGAAATTAAAAATTATTACGACTTATATGTTAAGAATAATTTTAAAATATTTTAGGAATAATTTAAAATATAAAAATATAAAAAAATTAAAAAAAAAATAAATAAAACAACTTTGATTTTTTTTCTTCCATAGGAATTATTTTGAATGTGTTCATTCGTTTTAAATTTTCTAGTTTTAAGTGTTTTATAAAAAATATATATATAAGAATAAATGGTAAAAATTTAAAGAAATCTGCAAACAAAATATATAATAAAAAAATGATGAAACTTATATATATATATTAAAACAATGCAATTTATAAACATTAATATTAATATATATAAAAAAGAAAAAAATATGTTAAAAAATAAAATAAATAAAACAAACAAAGTGTTTTCCCCCATGCTGAAACCTGCAAAAAAATAGTTGTAAATATTTTATGCTTCAGTCTTTCATGCGTAACCTGCAAACACAAACACAAACACAAACAACCTTTCATGCGCAACCTGCAAATGCTTCGGCCTTTCACACTAATTTTGCAAACATACAACTTTAAAAAAAATATAAAACGATTAAATGATCGACTGACGGTCCACAAATTAGAGATTCTGAATCGCTAGTAAGTATGCCTATGATTAGAATAGACATGAAGCCGGTTAGATGATAAACAGACGTTTAAGGCCATTCAAGATTTCCCTTTTAGCTATCATAGGCTATCAATGAAACGATCCTGCGCGTAATAAAAGATTTCATGCTTATCTTCTCGCTGAGATTTGCTCCTGGGATCCTTTACGTTCCATTTTATTAATTGTTAGCAGCTAGTTGTATCTTTAGTTGAATTCATTAATTCATTTAATCCAATGAATGGACTGAAGGAATGTGAATCTCTTGCCACTGATTCTCCATTACACTAGTGATTTGGTGCTTGTTACAACCAACTCACGATTTGGATGCAACAACCAAACCACCCTCCTTCTTAGTATCACACCTGTCTAGTTTAGTGGAGCCATTAACAAACTCACGCAGAGTACGCCATAATATCTGGCTTATGAATTAATGTTCTTGCTCTATGTCTAGGATTCATTCACATGTGTAAAAGCATGCGATTGACTTCCCTTCTATTTTGGGCTTGGCTATTTTTGGAAATTTAAAATGAAGATGTTTCACTTACGATAGATTGATCGATTGATACGTGGATTTCTCTTCTTGCAAACTGGACATGATAAAATTTATGACTTGCTTATTTACCAGCTAGACCATGAGGATATAACGCATGGCTAAACGATAGAACCTGTGGTGGTTATACCCACCCGACGAGATTACTCTGCTTGGCGAAACAAGAGGAACGAACCAAAGAATTCTCAAAATGAGATTTCACAAAATATAAACAACAAATCATACGAAATGGACAAAGGGAAGTAAATGGACTTCGGCTATATTGTCGGCAGCTAAGACTACCCTAGCACATATTCGCATCATATTTTGACGATGTCGAAGATATACTACACACTTGAACCTACTCGGGCCTTCCTTCTAGATCCCATCTGCATAGCGTTTCTTCTCTTCTTCTACGTCTAACTCAAGTAGACACTCTCATTTTGCATATCAGACTCTTTGGCATTTACTATAGCTAGCCTACTTTAGGGGGGTTTAGATCTAGAAAGTAGGATTATCTACTATGTATATTCCTTAACTTTACAACCCTAACGAAAGTATGTCTTGGACTTCTCTGTATCTGACTCTGAATATGATCACAAATCTGCCCAAGTATTTCCTGAAGATTCCATTAATCAAGCAGGTGCATTTTTCAGACAAATCTGTATATGGGGTTTAAACTGATATGGTTACTATTGATGCTTCATACAAAGCGAAATAACCAGAATCTCGAGCGATGGCTAGATGGTGCAGCTCAGTTTAAACCAACAATCAGGGTGTGAATTTGCGTCCAAACACAATTACTCCCATTGCTGTCGATGTTTCCCAATGGATCAATTCAGTTGGAACTAAATATTTTTTTCCTCGTATCCTATACCCCAAAACTACAAGCTTAATCCAAAATCGAGAGAGATCAAAAGAAACAAATTCGTTGTCCATGCTAGCGAACAGAAAGGGCTTAGTGAGCAGATTCAACCATCAACATCCATGGAGGAAACACAATGGAGGCAGGGTTGTTTGGCACTTGGAGCATGAACGTGAAGAAGTGCCTGGTGAGTTTTCCCTTATTGTGAAACCAGAACAAGATATTCTATGCGTTAGAAATTGATATTTAAAATCATATTTAAATGTTTTTTATAAGTGATTATCTTTGTTTGAATGGGAGTGACAACCCAAATCATTCAGAAAATTCAATCCCAATCATTCAAAAAATTATGTATGTGCTTCCATGTAAGGGTTCCATAGTGGATTTGTTTTTTTATATAACTCAAGTCTGCCTAATTGTGAATTCATTTTGTAGAATATTTCCAAAGAATGAGTTGGATAATGACATTATATGTTGAATTAGTATTTAGCATTACATTATTTAAAACACCGCTAAAAGGGTGGCCTAGAGCTAGAAGAAATTGAACCCAAGTCGATGGCGTAAATACAATGACAAATTGTCCTGGTATGCAAACTGGAATGCCCACAAAGTAAATGCCCTTTTGGAATAGCGTTGGAAGTTATACTTGGAAGAGTTTTTGGTTCAAACTTTGATGCGTTGAGATGAAAATCCTTGGTTCCTTAATTAGAATGTGTTGAAACCAAGCATCAGACAACATATAAAGAGCATCCTATCCACGAATAATGAGCATAGAAACAACGCATATAGGGAGCCAAACATAGTCGAGTAGGTAGAAAGTATTCTAGTCTATTAGCAAACTAATTATAAAAGCAAATCCCAATAGTGTAGCAGCCACAGTCAAAGCCACAACTAAACTGTAGCCAAGAATCCCAGTGGAGAAGCAATACAGTTAGCCCAGCCCATTTATGACAGGCATCGAGTGCATTTTAGGTTTTCACTATAACAATCTGATTAAAAAAAGTCTAAATCACAGTCTATTTTATCTTCTTTGAAATCGAAGGCAACTACTGTCGTAGCTAATCCTTCCTCTTGATTTTTATTTTTGCACAGTGGGACCCGACACATCTTCGGTTTGGGGGAGGTAGGTGTTTGTTCCAATTTTTTTATGATTTTCATATAAAACATGCCATTTGGAATGTAGTTCTGTTTAAAAAGTGAAGGCTCATCTGGTCAGTCATTCTAGACCTCCAACCGCATGATCATTCAGATGGGTATTCGCATGGTCATTCAAACTACTAAACTTATCATAAAAAATCGCTTGTTTGCACACTCTTCTCTATTCTAGATCATTAAGATAGTATGTTTTTAGAGAGGTCGACCACTGAAAGGGTTGGCCCTCTCTCTTTATTTCTCAATCATTACATAAAAACACATTAATATTTGTAAAAGGAGGATGTAAAAACTCTAATTTTTGTTCCAAATTCTTTTTATTGCAAAACAATTAAAAAATATTAGAAAAAAC
>LPNX010413113.1:15691-51759 GCA_001517045.1 Pseudotsuga menziesii
TTCTCTTGACTTTTGTGAAGCACATGTTTTCATCTATTTTCAATGCGCTCATAAGTTTATTGCAGGAAAATGCTAACCTTTTTGCAGGTTTAAAGATGAACGATTGGCATCCAAAAGTTATTTCCAGAATCACAGAAACTTTTCAGAAAAATGTTCCATTGAAAGCTTTAAGAAGTTGAGTTTCCGCTATGTATGTCATGACATTTTGCTGGCACAAAGAAGCCTTTCAGAAACCAATTACATCATGTCATGATTACTTACCCTTTTTCCTTCCAAGCTTATTCGTCATCCATGTTAGAGTCTACTTTTTCATTGCTTTATACATCATGACTTCCCACATGTCTAACTTTTCTGAGTCACACACATTTTCCTCATTTTCAGTTCATCTTTTGCCTTATGAATAAAACCATTCAACCTCCTTTCCATGACTACATTGCTTTGCTTCCCTTGCCATAAAATTTGTTTGACTGTGAGATCTTTTATCTATAGTCCTACCACTCATTATGTACAACTCATGTTCACTGATGTGTGATTTCTTAAGGCCCACCTTTCAACAAGTCTTGCCCCATTGACCTCAGCACACTATCTGGGATAGAGACTAGAGTTCATTTTAAGTACCTTGAGACTTTCATGCCTTAATGGAAAGTTCTCTCGTTGATAATCATGGGAATACATCAATGTCTCTTAATCGTTAGATCTTTCAAGTGGCTCGACATCAACTCATTTATTTGCACTTCGCAATATGTACTTAGGTACCTTGGCACTCATTGACATCAATGGTGAGATTGCCTCGCATTGGTTAACGACATTCATCAATGGTTGGTAATCCAATGACTTCTTTCCATACTCGACATCGACACATTTATTCGCATGGTAAGAATTGTACCATCGAGTTTTGTAGCAGGTGAAGACTATATACCTTTCATGACACCATCAACAATTTTGCATCATACTTTCAGCCATATGAGAGTACCACATTTCTACTTTCAGCTCTCATATTTTACTTCATCCAACCAAGCAACAATTTAGGTTCCTTCACTTCACATTCTATGATCCAGCAGCAGCAACCACATTCCTATTGCATAGTTCATCAAATTTTTTGGGTAAGTGAAGGTATGTTATTTTCTAATCTTTAATCATGCAATTCCTTGGATGCTAGAAATAAATAAATTTGGAAAATTCCCTCACTACATTCCCTTTCTCCTTTTCATAAACATAATACATCTTAAGTTGGGGGAGCGGGGGGGTTTATTCATTACCATTTTACATATTCATCATCTCATTTACCAGTAACCAACATGTCTTTCCCAAACTATGCTTTGTAAAACATGGTTATATATATTTGCATGATTCATAATATGAAGAAAATGCTTTCTAATGTAAATTGGTGGTTCATCATTTCCAATGCATGTATACGTTTAAATCTTATGCATTGCAGAAAAAATACAAGTTAAACGAATGAATGTTGTTAACACAAGAACCAACATTTTTTATACTTATGGTTGTCACACAAGAACCAACCATAACGAAAATAGCTGCCACTCATTTATTTCAAATCATGGAATGATTTACTGTTACATACCATCATCATGTAAAGCCTCAACTACAAAGCCAAAAGTTTTAAAGAGAATCAATGCATAGTTGCATGAGGACATGCAACAAGTTAAGTTGGGGGGAACGTTGGGTTGCAAAAATACCACATTATATTTATCTTTCATATATCATTTGTCACCTTATTCCTATTTTATCCTTCCATAAAACCATTAATATCCACCACTTTGATAATACATATGGGTTTATATTACCATTTTCCAAATTATTTGTTTTGAGTATTTTTAAGAGAATTATTGATTAAATATTAGAAATAAATATATTTTTCATATATATCTCAAATATTTGTGTGAGCTTTGTAATGTAAGGGTATTTGAAGCTTTCAACCAAGGAGTATTCAAAAGCTTCCCCAATGTTTTCTCCATCTTTTCATGATTTAAAGGAGATAATCCAAACTAATTTCAAGGAGAGGATTATGGAATATGGAGAGAATATCTCATCCCATATTTGTTGGAGGATTTGAAGGGATAAGTTGAGAGAAAAGTGGGTATGTTGGAGAGTTTTGAGGGATAAGTTGAGAGGAAAGTGGATTGTAATTATGAGCAGTTTATATTGAATTCATGTATAAATAAGAGGGCTCTCTCCTCATTTTGAAAGAGGCCTCTCTAGTGGTGTGGAAGTAGAGAAATAATTAGTTTGTGTCTTTTGAGAATTAGTCAGAGAGTGGATTTTTGATTGTTATGTAATGGAGATGATGCTTTAATGCAAGTCCTTTTACTCTCTCTTATGTTAATTTGGATTTCTTTCTTATGAATTGTTAATATAGATTTTCACTTTCTTTCTTATGAATTGATAGTGTAGATTTGTCATGAGCTCATATTTATTTATCATTTGTCATTTATAGATTATATTTCTCTTGTAATTTCAGTCTTTCTTTACCAAGCTTAATTTATGCAATTTCATGTTTTCTGAGGTTAGATTTATTTTCATACAATTTCCTATTTTCATAAATTAGATTCAATTTCAGTTGTATAGTATGTTATTATCACTTCGATCCTGCATATATGTTGCTTGCGCTTCTAAGTTTACGATCTCTCCGGGTTGACAATTAAATCGTTGGATATGTTATAAATTGTTTAATATTTTTCACCAACAATATACACAAATAAAATGCAAGAGTTCGAACCGATATATGTTATTTCATTATTGTTGTATGATGCACATTAATCTGCTTATATATTACAATAGTATACATGTTTATATAGAGTGCTGAAAACGCCTAGGTTGTATTCCCGTTATGTTCGGTTACAAAGAAGTTGGAATAGTTCGAAAGTTCAACTATTACAGACAACCGCAAGATAGAGAGACAATCTATCGTAGTCATTTTGATTGGTTGTGTCGACAATGTATGTCGATATGCTGAACCTGTTAAGGTTGTGTTGAGGTTCAGACTTGTTGAAGTCGATGCTGAACTTATCAAAGTTGACAAACAATGCCAACTATTGAGTGGATCATTTAGGACACTTTACAATGGAGCCTCCTCAAGCCTTATAAAGGATTCTTTACATGTAGTATCTTGGGCCAGTACCATGGGATACAAGAAACCATGTGCCCAAACCATATGCTAGACCTAAATCTCCTTTGACTCATTCTTGAGTCAAGGCTCATCTTAGAAATGCCCCCTTTAAGCTTAACTTGGATATCTCACATATATCCCCCTATCATCTAGGTCTATCTCCTGACTTTACTAGTGAGTTAGTAGGGGTATGCATGCCTTACCAAGTCTTACAACCATATGCCCATTTACATGCAAACTGTAAGGATTTATCCTTACATGTTGAATATTTATTTATAAAGTTATATTTTGATAATTGAATAATGAATTTACAATAGAAATGGCCAAGTATAAATATGGCCTATTGATAGCAACATGTAATAATTAGTAATTAATTATCCTAACTAATAAATGCGTTACGAATACCACTCGTAATAACCATTTAGGTTTATCACAAGTCATATGGCCTTGAAAAGATTCAATCATGAATCTTGTGTAAAGAGCGCTTAATTTGAAAATCTTAAATGTTTGATTAGTTGTAACTTCACAGGTTTGTTGTGCTTGACAAAATTCCCTTTGAAAAATACATAGGTCTAATCTAAGGTGAAAAACGAACTCTTACCACGAATAATTGTACCATGGTTTAATAATGATTGAAATAGTTGGTCGCATTTCCATTCAAATTTCTTCATGCATATAATTATATAGATAAAACCATAATGACTATAGGAAGTATTCTTCTGAGTTTCCAATATGATATCTTCATGATGAACTTGTGTCGACAAGTTAAACTCTGGTATTTTTGCATGCCTTGGTATCGAACTGATTAATATCTGGAATATATATTCTTTAGTGTCGACCGATGGATCTTTACGAATGGTTGGATATTTAGTTACATTTGTTATGCTCTTCTTATATGTCATGGAAACTACCGACGACTTATTTAATTCAATCTGATTGGTTAAGGATTCTTCTTTTCTTTTTTTGTCGCATACTTTTAAGGATGAAGAACCTTTTAATGTATTTATTTCATCCATTGGGGTTTGATAAAAATATTTAAATGATTTATATTCTCTTCTTTATATGTCGATCTTGCTTCTGGTTGTTCCTTGGGAACCATTTGATCTCAAACATACTGAATTGCAACAACCTGTAAAACGTTCATATCTTTGTGTGTTGGAGAATCTTCTGAGTTTTCTTCTTCTACGTTGTGATGATTAGGATCGTCTTTACTAATTCTATTTTCATTGTTGTATCCTTCTACAACTTCAATTTTTTCATAATTGTCATCAACGCTAATCTCATCTTCATCAGTATTTGGTGTTTTATTGTTACGATTTATGAGATCACTGTCTTCTTTAGAATTGCCATTGGCATCAAGATTGTCATGATATGCATCTAAATTTTTGTCATTCTTATTCTCAAGTAATTTTTCTTCAGGTTCATTTTGATCTTCTATACTCTGGGTTTTATGACCGTCCTCTACATATTTTGTTTCATTGTCTGTGTTAGTGTCTTTATTATCATGTCCTTGGCTTTGGTTTGGGTTATCAGCCAAGCTTACAACCCGACTTTATTTTGGAGCTTCACGAGACATTTTCATTGATTTTATGGTTGTGTAAGCTGGACGATTTATACGACTCATTTCCATTCCTTGTATGAAGCTGCAACAAAATTATGGAACTTGTGCATGATTCCGCATCTTATTTTGAGTCTTGTACTTTGAATGATGGTTATGGTTAGGCATTGTTTTTTGTGTCTTGTACTTCAAACGATGGTTCTCATCCTTCTTTATGTATGATGCCCTGAACCTTCCACGAGGGGGAATGTAAGGCATCAATGTATGTTTTCTTTGTTCTGGCATAGGTGCATGATTTATTTTGATTTGTCCTTTATCAATATCAACTAAAGTTGTTGCAACAAAATTCTGGAACTTGTGCATGATTCTGCATCTTATTTTGAGTCTTGTACTTTGAACAATGGTTATGGTTGAGTATTGTTTTTTGTGACTTGTACTTCAAACGATGGTTCTTATCCTTCTTTATGTATGATGCCCTGAACCTTCCGCGAGGGGGAATGTAAGGCATCAATGTATGCTTTTTTTGTTCTGGCATAGGTGCATGATTTATTTTGAGTTGTCCTTTATCAATATCAACTAAAGTTTTTTCCCGTTCTTCTGTGCTTGAAAATACATATGGCATAACTGCTTCTTCATCTTTCAACTGACTTGAGGAGTAGGACACATGCACCTCAGATTGTTCCTTGTCCACATGTTTCTTATATTCTTCTTTTGGCCATTGTTTTATCAACATTTTTAACTCTTCAGCTAATTCTTTTATGTCTTCATGAAGAACTTGGGTTGCAACGTCGATATCCGATATTTTTGCTTCAATCTTTGTGGTTTTTATTTATTTAATCTCCCATTTAAATCCTTTTTAACTTCTTAAGTTGTTTTATTTTTTTTAAAAACACCATAAACGCCTACATCGAAGACCATTTTGTCTTGTACAAAATCTTCAATTTTTTGAATAATAATAATAATAATTAATGAATATATTATTTATTACTATTGTTTTTATAAACTATATATATAGTTTTTTTGGGGATTAAAATATTATAACAATAATTATAATATTAATATTTTGTTGGAAGAGGAGAATTAGGGTTTAAACAAGATTATAATAAGATATATTATCATAAGCTATGGTTTTCGAATATATAGTAATAAATATTTTTACTTCGTTATTCTATTCTTTTTAACTTTCTTTTCCTTTTTTTTCAATTTGTTATTTTAGTGTACTGTTTTTTTTACACTTTTCTAAACCACATGTGGTTTGCTTTAAAACCACGTGTGGTTTTACACTTTTTTTTGGTTCATTTTTCTTCTTTCCCTCTTCTCTCTTGTCTCCCACTGGGAGCTTCCTTGACCATATGTAAACGGTAAAACCACTCTGATACCACTTGTAAGAATTTATCCTTACATGTTGGATATTTATTTATAAATTTATATTTTGACAATTGAATGATGACTTTACAATAAAAATGACCAAGTATACATAAGGACTATTGGTAGCGACATGTATCAATAGACATGTCATGTATCAATAGACATGTCGCTGAATAATTAGTAATTAATTATCCTAACTAATAAATGCATTACGAATATCACTCATAAAAGTGACATGTCGCTTAATAATTAGTAATTAATTATCCTAACTAATAAATGTATTACGAATATCACTCGTAATAACCACTAGGTTTATTACACAAAGTGCTCCATTAATTTTTTTCACGTGTCTTCATGGTGACTATACCATCACCATCCTTTGCTTCATTCTCTCACTTTTTCATGATCATTTTATTCCATGCTCCTTTTGTACTTGCATCCATTCCTGTCATTGACATCCATATAAAGAAGAATCCATATACCAAATTACATGGGCCCTTAGCCGCTGTAATCGTCAGCTCTCTAGGAATTCTCTTCACATACATGGTTTATAAATCTTGGTCCCATAACTGAGACTAAACCATCTCACATTACTCCTACAATAAAAAAACTCAACCTCTCTAATCCGCATCAAGATAGGTTATGAGTACACATGCCACCGTCGTACCTACCCAGTGGTTCATTCCACACTTGATGCAACATGCCTTGTCTGCGCATATGAGAGATACCTTGTGCTTCTAGCATAGGGGGGGGATTACATTCTAAACATGAACACAAAAATGGTGCTAGGGTGCGGCAGGTACCATCGAACATACATCCCGCAATCAATTCAAAAAAATAGGTACACCAAACTTTTAAAATACATATATATTCATCTACCTATGCACACTTACAACATTCAACAAGCACAACTATATGCCAACCATGGCTCTGATACCAATTGTTAGAAAAATAGGATCGCAAAACAATAGCATAAAACATGATGCAAAAATAAAACACATAAATACAATACAATAGAGACACCAATTTAACATGGTTCACCCAAGATGGGCTACGTCCACACAGAAATTGTCAGTCCCTTCTATTAAACCATCCAACAAAATGAAGGGATATAAATTGTAGCACATCTGCTACAACTTCCTCTTCACTCTCTCTCAAAGTCTCGTATTTCACCATACAATACAATCCAAAGAAATCACATAACAATAGACACACAATGTTTACGTGGAAAATATAAAATCAATAAAAACCACCATAATAGATATATTATTTCCGTTTACCTAAAATGACCAAGTCGTGCCAAGTGAGCTAGCCACCACTCACCTCCAGGCCACTTTACAGTGGAGCTTCCTCAAACCTTATAAATGATTCGTTACTTGTAATACCTTGGGCCAATACTATGGGGTACAAAAAACCATGTTCCCAAACCATGTGCTAGACCTAAATCACCTTTGACTCATTCTTGAGTCAAGGCTAACCCTAACAACATACATACAATGAAAATCAAACCTCATGATTTACTAATCAAATATGCACACTAGTTTTTAAGATAAACATGAAAAGCAGTTTGAACATACTTGGATTGATGCATAAATGTATTTAAGAAGGTCTTCTTAAAACAAGTAGCAACTGTCATACCCTCTATTTTATTTTTATGATTATGATTGTGCGTTGTTACAATTGCTGGAATTTCTACGCATGCTAATATAAAAATCCATTCAATACATCCATAGAAACAATTTTACATCCATAGATTCATCAAGAACCATTGAATCAACGGGACAGAGTTGTAAGATTACCATAAATATTTTCATTGAGTTGGGATAGATCTTCATTCCATCTATGCACCACGTGGGGTTAGAGCTTCACGGGTGGTTTTGACACTTTAACACATTACTAAATAGACTTTGGAAATAGTTCGCATAACATCTTTAAGTCCCTTAACGTTCCTAACATTGTTTTTATGTCCCCGACAAGGGGATACATATGAATCAGCCAGGACAATTATTTGGACTAATTTGTAGTAACTTTAACAAAAATATATAATTTTTGCTATAGTTTGTATCAAATGTTTTTGGAGAATTATTTAAATTTCAATTTATCTTACTTCCTATTGGTTTATATAGGTGATGTAGGCCTGGGACTTTGTGCCCCAAGACCCGGCGGCGAGCTTGCCTAAGCATAAAATGATCATTTTGTCATTTTGTCATTAGCTGATTGGCTAGGGGTAAGCTGTTGTAGTGCATGGAGAGTCGCCTGTAGGTGTTGGCTACTGTATGAGGTGAGCAACATTAAAGGCTGCATTCAAGAGGTACTTGCTGTGAGTTATAGATTGCAGGTTTTTTTAATGGTTACTAAATATATTTTTAAATATTATAGCAGGTTTGTTTTATTTTCACATGGCTCGGGTTTTGGTATTTGTGCAATACAAAATACATTTTTTTATGCTATAGTTTAACTTTTAAATCAAGCAATTTTCTAATGTTTTGGACCATCCCCTCTTATTGTTTAAAAAAACTTTTTGTTTAAGCTAATTCCTGACAGGGCTGACAATAATTAAAATCACTGAGTCGATCTGACATCCAACTCTAGCATCCAATGCATTGATAGTTCTTACATCATTGCTTTGGCTGGCCTTCCATCTGTAAGCAACAATATATCCTGCAACCCTGTGTCATCATCTGTATCTACACATCACCATGCATGCAAGCTCAACGTGTTGTCTTCTGGATATGCATGTCCATTGCAAATGGGTATTTTCATGTCTCCCGTTGCTTTGTGTTGAGTCGAGGCATTATTTATTCTACGCCTGGCGGTCTACACAAAGCTACAGGGTCCCCACAGAGTTGAGTTATTGGTTTCAAAATGTGAACCTACAAGCACTTGAATAGTTACAGGTCCTCAGAGAGTTAAATTATAGGTTTCGAACTGTGAACCTGCAAGCACTTTAAGAAATTTGCACTGAGTTCTTGAAAAGAGAGTGTAAATCCCAGCAAGAATGGAGGGACGCACTTCAAGAAATTTGCAATGAGTTCTTGAAAAGAGAGTGTAAATCCCAGCAAGAATGGAGCGATATATATGCCTCCGTTCAATCTTTTCAAAAGAACCAGGACAAGCAACGGATTAGGAAATGGCGTTGGCAGTTGATCTGTAATATCATAAGTCTTACGAGCCGATTAGAACACCTCTTCATTTCTCTATCTTTGTTTTGATTTCTATGTCTTTGTTTTGTTTATGGCGGTGCTTGTATATTGGGGTTTGAAGTTCATACAAAGAATAGTTTAGAACCAGGTCATTATGAGCTTTAGAGATATTCGTATACAATCATGCTAAGAATTGTCTTGCCTGATTGCTGGTGTGAAGTGTCCTTTAAAAAGTTTAATTGGTTTGGAGGACTCATATTCATGTCTATTTTAATGCTCGACCCTGTAATATGGATTGTAGAAGGATTGTCCCTCATTATTGAGCCGTTTCATCACACCATACTGATCATCAATGATATTAAAAAACACAGTCCACATTGTACAGCTACAGTATACAAGCCATAAAAGCTTGTGCAAAATACAGCTTTCTTGTATTCGTGTTTGTGTTTATGAATACACGCGGAAGATGAATTCCATGATGGTTGGAGTGCGGATCCCTCACCTGAAGGACCATTTGACTTCTGCTAAGAAGTAACCAACACAAATGGTGCATATCCGTGTCAACAACGGGCAAAATGCAGTGTTGAAGAAATGTTAGTGGTGAGCCACCCATACAATTTGTTAAAAAAAATCAATTTTTTGTTTATCTTAAGAAGAATTTGGTATATCACGATTTTTAAATATTTTGACCATTTAAAAAAAACATGAGTGAATTTATGTTTGAATTTAATGGCGTTCTCTACGAGGCAAGTCATATTGACTTTTATTATTTGCTTTTTTGAAACATAATATTTTACAATGTTTTATGGAATTTTGAAACATAAACTTAAACTTAGGTGTAGTAAGTGAAGACAAATCTTGGGATTGATTTTCTAATAATTTTAACACTCATTCGTATTGTATTGTTGTAATTTCTTTATTTTTGCTAATTTTGATAACTTTCATCTTTGCCAGAGCTTAGTGTATTATGGATATGTTAGCTAATTTTTTATTATTATTATTATCAATTACTCAGCTTGTGAAAGAAAGTGATGACTTGTGAAAGAAAGTGATGACTGAGAATGAAAAGTGTGACGCCTTTAAGAAAAAAAATGGTCTTTCAATGTTGAACTAAAGGTCAAAGCAAAAATATTTATAAAAAAGGTGCATATATATACAATGATACTATAAACAAGATCAATTCTTGATTAGACAAAGATTCAATTCAATTGTATTAGACAAAGATTCAATTCAATTCAATTGTATTAGGCTATGTTGAAGAGAGTATAATGTTTTATGGGACTATTAGTTTTTGAAAAATATTCACATTTACCTTTGGTAGCACGCAATACATTTCTAGGGAGAACGTTATTACCAAAATCAACTCCACCTTTCATATTAATTAAGTTGCCACCTTTCATATTAATTAAGGGTTAATTGTTAAACCAAATCTCAACCCGATCTGATTAGTTAACCTAATCTCAAAGTAATTTCATTGGTTAAACTGGGAGCATGGGAGCATTATCGGCAATCTCACTTAGCTACAACAATGTCTTTAAACAACAACAACAGTTTCAAAACTTGCTTCCAAGCGATTTCAAAATTGTTTTACCAGCAATTGCGAGTGTCTAGTTTAGATTCAGTGTATGTTACCAACGTAAAGGGAAAAAAGCAAAAAAAACGACACAAGCTGTTCAAAATGCTTGGGTTTTGGTGTATGTGCATCCACATATCTGTTTTTGCACATTGGCCAGAGTCTATAGTCAGACAAAATGACAAAATGGTAGAATTGCATTGGTAGCTAAAATGACAAAATGGTATAATTGCATTGGTGTATATAGTTGTTTAAGGTGTTAAAAAAACACAGAAGAAAAATAAAATAAAATAAACAAATTATGGCGATCAAGTTCTCACAATGTATTTGAAACCATTGAATTTGCAAAGAATGTTTTGTTCTGTATCAAGATCATTAACAATAGCCAGAAACATATTCAAAAAACTACTTTGTTTTTTTCTATCTAAAGAAATCATCTTTTCTGTGAAAAAGATGTTAGAAGTTGTTATTTGTTCAAGAAATATAAAAATTATGGAGTAAATAAATGTATTGGAATTACTATGAACACATCTATTTTGCAATGAAATAATCAAAGATATTTTATTTTTCACAGCCTTCAGTGATGGAATAATAAGATATGCTACATATTGGCTATCTTATTAACTTTTTTTTTCAAAAATTAAAAGAAATGATAATAAGAATGCATGATTAGTTATGCATGCAATAAATTTTCTATAATGAATTATTTTTTATCAAGATCTATTTTGAGTGTGGATCCTTTATTAAATTCAGTAGTTCAATTTATGCTTAAACATTACCAAATAATATGGCCATGCTTTACCAAATATATGAATAGTTCAATTTATGCTTAAACATTATCAAATAATATGGCCATGCTTTACCAAATATATGAATGATGCTTTACCAAATATATGAATGGAGCATCTTTCATATGCAGCTTTGCCTTGATTTCATGTCTCTTGATTGTCTTGATTTCGTTTTAAATGCAACATCGCCGAATTTGACAGCTAATCAAGTTCCGAGTGAGTTCAGAGGTGGTTCAAGGTCAACGCACACCACAGTTTCTTAATTGTGTGAGTAGACTCTACTCTTGACGCTGGAAACAACAATAACATCAATACATCGACGAAGTGCAACTTCCTGCCTTACGACAGAGATTTTCCTGGTGGGATACCTACTGGACGCTTCTCTAATGGAAAGCTTAGTTCAAATTTCTTGGGTATAACCTCCAAATACTCAACATTTATATTTCTGTATACATTCCAAGGATTGATTATTTTTTCAATGAAAATAGGATGTTGTAGGAATGAGTTTTTTAAAGTTTAGATTAATGGACAGGAGTTATCTTTTGGCATGTTATCAGGCATGTGAATATACCGTTAGGGATATTTATGTATCTTATGAATATAAAGTTACCCATTTGAGCATTGGCTCTGGACTGATTTTGTTTCAATGAAAATAGGATGTTGCAAGAATGTTTTAGGGCTATCTATCTCAGAGGTTTCTACTGCATGGGACTTGAATGAACTTGCATATTTTGTGGGTATGCTTTTATATAATTTGAGACTTGGTCCCCAAAGGCCTTACCTTCTTAGTTGGTTCCGACGTGGTGACAACCATAACTTTGAAGAACATATTATGTCTCTCTTTCTCACGACTGAAAGGTCTTACTGGGTTGGGTTGGTCCTCACTGATTTCTGGATTTGTTTTTGGATTGAAATACTTGTGTAAGTTTGACTTCCCTTTACCATCTTCAAATGCCTAAATATATCTTGGATCCATGTCCTATTAAAATATGTGTCTCTAAACTTGGCACTTTGGATGCCACTGTACTTATGTGGGCTTGATTAGGTTATTGGTTCATATTTGTCTATTTGGTAAGGTCCATTAGAAAGTCAGTCAAAAAGGCTAGTCTCTAGAACCTTGTCAAGTATTAAAAATTATATGGGTTTTGGGTGGTGAGGAAGACTCTGAATTAATTTTGATTGTTGTATGTTTTGAAGGTCATTGACAGAGATGTATAAGAATCAGCCCCATGAGCTTGCTCAAAGGAGGTGCTTCAACCTGCCATCGTACTCCTGTATCAGAGAGGGGCCTGATCATGCACCCAGATTTAAATCTACTGTTAATTTCAATGGAGATATCTTCGAGAGCCCAAATTATTGCAACACATTGAGACAAGTTGAACATGTTGCTGTAGACGTGTTACTCAATACTCTTTCTCAGAGAGGACCTTCCCAAGCTCTTGCTGCAAGAATCCTGGTATGATATTTGCTTTGGTAGTGTTTTGAGATTTATTTTATGGATGATCTATTTCCCTTTGGCGGGCATTACTTCCATTTTACAATATTGTTTTAAAGTTTGACTCTATATTTGACCATTTCAGGTTTAAGGTTTAGCAACTGGCTGTATTAAAGGTGCAGGCATAATTTTTGGAAATGACTATTTTATAGGTCATTTTAATGTCACAAATTTTGAGCAAATGCAGATAAATTGTAAAAGTATGAAACATGGTTTTTTTTTGGAACATGTCTATTTAGGTGACACATGTATAAGTTTTTAGAAATGAGTAACATTTTGTGTGTCACATATGGTTATTTGAGACTGATTTTTCCAGATTTCGTAAATCATCAATCTGGGTTTGGGAGCGTTTGATTCTTGAAGTTCCATATCTTTTGCATCTATTGAAGATGTATTTTGTTTTTAGTTCTATGCTTAACAGATTTGTTTGTTTTGTCGATGGAATATTTTGATTCCCCTTTTGTTTTAGATCAAAGAGATGTATTACATCTTCTATATTTTGTAAAACATAGATGATGAGAGGGGTTAGAGCGTTCTGAGTTTGGTTGTATACATTTTGTAAGGAAATTCCGTGGAATGGATTTTTTCCTATATGATATAAATAATTTTTATCGTATTTTCTTGAGTTGTGTTCTTTGTAATTCTATTTACTATTTTTGCTTATGTAAATGAATGGAAGACTCTTGTAATAATGGAATCACCAACTAGTATATTCCAGAAATAGTGAAATGCTCATTGTTTATAGCCTATTGCCAGTTTTCATTTACATATTGTGATTCATGTGTAGAATGTGTTTCTATTCAATGAATTTTATGTCTATTTTTTAGTGGCGGTGAAGCAGTTTGTGAAACCATGTCCTGTAAGTGTGTCTTCTTTATTTCACCTACCATTATTAAATATTAAGTATTTGAAAGTGTAAAATTCTGATGACTTTATTTCAGAAAAGTCATACAATCTAACCAAATATTCTTTTACTGGTTTCTATTATTTTCCTTAAGCAAATTGTCCCTTTTCGAATAAAATAACCAAATTTCGTTTTTACCTCAAATAATTATGAATAAAACTTTTAGCTTTAAGAAGCAAACATTTACAACCATTATGCTATGCCTCACCGCAGGAGGGGAATTAAAGAAAGAAACAAATTCACACAATTGAATATTTGGTCAATATGCATAGCTATAGAATATCTTTCCATTAATTGAACAATTCATTTGTTTTGTTCCTTTTGCTCTCACAAAACACAAAATTAATTAATAGTTTTTAAATGAATTACTACCTTAAAAAAGGGAATGTAATGATAGCCTCCTGTTGAAAAATCAATTTAAATGTTTGCAATGTTAGTGAAAATGAGTGTTAAAAGGTATTGTGAATATTAGGGTGAAGAGATTTTGGGTATCCATTTATAAAGTTAATGAGAGTTAGATGTAATTATAAAAAGTAAAAGTAAAAATAATTATTTTGATAAATGAATTGGAAATTTTAATAAGGTTTATTGTTGATTTTTGTAAATATATTTATTGTCTTGATTTTATGCCAAATTTAAAAAAATTGTAGATTTATTTTGATGTGAAACATAATATATTATTTAAATTATCTAAATTTTTCTGTACATTAAGTGTGTTTATTTATTTTTTATATATGGGACAATTTAATTTTTTATATATTTTATTTATAATTTATAGGTGATCCGAAAATCTTAATGGACCTATGGAATGGAAAATGACATATTTTTAATATGACACTTCATATAATGAACAAAATTTTTACGTATAAAGACCGTATATGGAGTGGTGTCCTCACTTTCATTGCCTTTCTTTTGCCTTTATACCCTTTCTTTAGAGGATAAGTTACTTTTCAAGCCCAAATGTGCAACTCCAAGAGAGAGGTGGGTACCATTTTAGAAGGAGAAGTTGGTTTCTAACTCTCATAGTGAAGGAATTAACTTAACCACCCAACAAGCATCAACAGTTTATCATCTAGCTAATAAAAAATGGCTCATCCTCACTTTGTATTTAGGCTTGTCATTATGTCTTTCATAGCCTATTTGAGATGTAGTAGTCGTTCTCGCAAAGCTGGTAAAGCTCATCCTCACTTTGGATCCATTGAAATAGAACTTGAGTCTAGAGTCTTCTAAGTAGTCAAATCTCTACCATCCTCAAAAGGATGCCTAAGTAGGCTATAAAAACATGTATTCTATTTTTATTGAGTTTTCAAGTAGGCTATAACTAAATTTAATCTATTTTTATTGAGTTTTATTTTTTTGCAGAAGAAATTGCAAACCACTAGCTATCACGAATGCAATGTCGGGGACATTGCCACTTTGTGGCTCTTGTTTCAATATACATGATGAGTTTCTTTCTAATTCAACGATGATATACATAACATAATAATATGAAGAGTTCAAGGAGAAGTATTGCATTTGCGACGTGGCACTTTAGATAAGTACATTTATAATAAAATTTGTAGGGAATCATAATAAATATATTTTGTAGAGGATTATTAGTCCCTGCCCCCGGCTAGCGGGGACTCTATGAAATGGCTTGTCGTCATTTGAATTAGTCTTCACTTAAACCAAAGTTGATGTACACACCAATCAAAACTAGAACCTAAATTTTAACGAGGTTTGTTGTTTTTTCAAATTCTTTTTTACTTAAATTAATTTATTTGTCATCAAAATGGGAACCAACCTCTCTCAAAACCAATCAAATGGTTTGAATCCTTATTTGGCCTCAAATTGACGCAACTAGGCAACTAGTATATAGTTTCTTATGCAAATCGGTAATATGAAACTCATACATGAATTATTGTTAACTTTTAATTAACATTAGTTTTGTAACATTTTATGTTATAATTATTTTTCATATAATTATGTTATCATAGTTATGATGTTAGTGTGCATGCTCAACACCAGGAATCCCTTACTTCGTATCACCTGTACAACACCCTTACACCATATCATATCACCCATGGCCATGTTCTTGCCTTTGTTTTTGCTACTCCTTTCTCTGTACCCAGATATGGAATTTAGTTCAAAGGGACTACATAGATGCGCAACTCCTGAGTTATTCATTGCAGTATGGTGCACCGTTTACAGCTATAGAGATGAGCAGGAAGAGCTGTTATTAAATGAGTTATTGATGTGGACATTATCTCTAACACCTTTCAAATGGGGAGAAAAAATTAGTTGTATAGGCCAAGTGGTTAAATATTTAAACCTCATTGATACTTCTTGTCTTCATGTAGCTATGATTGTGTGCCCTTATTTGCAATATTTAGCATAGATGTAATTTCATACCAAGCTAGATGGAAGCATGCTTAACCAATGTTTTTAGATGGAAGCACTCTTAACCAATGTTTCTAGGCTTATTCTCACTACTAAAAAAGCTTAAAATAGGTATATTTATTGCATGGAGATTGGCCTACGACAAGATAGTAGAAGCACTCGATAAGAATTCAGGCATCTTTTCTAAAATATAGGTGGAGAAAGAGTTTTGTGCATGAAATCCATGTGCCACCATGACTATTTACCAATAGATCTCTAGTATAGGTGGCATTAACTCTAGCTAACACATGGATTCCTCCTCGCTTCCACTAATGCTGTGATTGGCAATTGAGGTACAAGCTCTCTCTTAAATAAGACATAATTAAAAGTAATTGACTACCTAGTGTCATATCTACTAAGAATGGTATACATATATTCTATTAGTCACTCTACTCTCTATGATACAAATATCTAACCTTGGGTTGAATCTCTAATTTCTAATACACATGATTACGTATACACATCTCTATTTGCTACCGACTTTTGAAGCTGCCTACGTACTTTTAAAACTAATACCGACTCTAACAACCATACGTGACTCTTCACATTGAAAGGATTCCTAAGACTAATACATATAACTACTCCTATTTCTTACTAAAATCAATATAATCATGATCATGTTTTAGGACTTGTGTTGGGGTTGGGGAAACAAATATACAATCAATAGGTTGGTGGAAGGACTGTGTAGTCCTTGGTAAGAGTTCAACTAATCAGGTAACATCAAAGATGTTGATGGAAGCCATGTAAGTAATGCTTTATTTTTTCCAATTGCATAAATATTGAAAGTGGATTGGGCAAGAATCCCTTCAACCATGTTTTAATCATCATAAAATGGTATTCTTGTAGTATTGAATGTGTTTATGTGAATGACATCCCACTAGGTATGGTGATGTATGGGGAAGCAAGGGAAAGGAGCCTTATACCATATGATTGTTTAAAATTTAGAATGCATTCATAAGAAATAATAACATGCCACGTGTGAGACCATGAGGGTGTTGGGTTGTGAAGCTTGTAGTGCTGCACAAGTATCCCATGAACTCCATATTGGTCTTAATCTAGGATGAAACCTCTTTGCCAACAACTAAGGAGGGATTGAACTCTTGATGTTGTGTTTAGGTGAAGGACAAGGCACCTAGATAGATAACCAAGTGTCTATGGAGATGGTTGGGTATTGTGTTGAAGCATTGGCTAGGATGTCCAACTTGCCATGGCAGGACACATGTGTAGGCACATAAATGTTCTAGCGCAATGCTGGACTGCATTGGGTGCATGAGCATAAGTGAATCTGCGTTAAAATATTAAGTAAAATTATGGTTATACATGCCTATGTGTGGGTATATATGTTAATATGCATTGTGTGAATGCATGGTTGATATATCTTTCATTGAAATTCACTAATAGTTGAAATGATGGAATTATGGAAATTCTAAGATCATTTCCTAAGGTTCTATGGATACAATGGAATTAATTGCATGAAGAAGGTAGCCATGTTCGATGGGATATATAAATAATCTGTTGGGAGGACATATTTGCATGAAAGGACAGTGATTGTGTAATCATGAGTATTGATATTTTTATTTGATTGCATAGATAAGGTGATTGTATCATGCAATTTTATTGTGATAATGATGAATATTACGTAAATGTGTTTTATTTCCTTTGAGATATTAACAACTGATAGTGTTTGAAATATTTTGTTCTATAATTCAAAGATCACCTCAGTGATTGTTGCAAATGATACAATGAAAAGATTATATGCATGGGTACTCACAACTTGTTTATCTGATTGAAAAATTCAGATCACATGTAGAATTGTATTGGATATGGAGACAAGTGTAAGTCCATGATAAAGACTAGAAGCCATCGTGCGCAAAATCCAAAAATTATGACAAGGATATCATGGTTGCATAAACAAAAAAATGTTTTATGTAGGGAACATATTTGTAAATTTCAGTTTTGAAAAATTTGCTAATGATAGATAATAACTGTTTGGCTAATATAGAATAATGTCAAGAGGACATGTTATAGGTGGATGTCCAGGTTATGGAAGCAAGTGTCAAACCATAAGGGACAGAGTGCTACCACTTACAAAAGAAAATTATTATGAGGATGACCTCATCGTTAAACAAAACTAATTTCTATAGGAGAAAGAATTGTAATTGTTTTCTTGATACTATAGGACTTGAAACAACGCAATCGATGTTAAAACAAGTCAATGCTAATATTGAACAATGACTCTTTCTTTGTGCTTGCTCCTTTCTAAAGACTTGTTTCTTTAGAAAATAGAAAACAAACACTAATGGTATGGACTTGCTTCTATGCAACTACCCTTGTTTGTATTGTTATGTATGTGCTTTGCGAAACAAACACAAATTCACTTTCCTTATGCATATGCTAAGATAAGAATTGTGTTAGTGACTAATAATTTTTTTTTATAGATATAACCAATTATGCAATAACAACTTTGACATGAAACTCAACAGGAAGAAGTACCACAAATTCAACGAATTTAGTTGGAGACTTGTTCATCTATAGTTTTGGAGGACCATGAAGACGTCCATGAGGAACCTCCTACAAAATATTAGGTGATAGAAAATTCCTGGGAACCTGAGGAAGTATCACAACAAACTTTGCGCAGATCAACATGGTTTAGAAGTTTTTCTAAAAGGTATGCCGATTTTTCTTCATCTATTGCTTTGATTTCTACTGACAGGGAACCTAGTTGTTATCAGGAACCAATGGAGTTATATGAAAGTGATAAATAGAAATTAACTATGAAGGAAGGAATGGATTCCTTGAAAAAGAAAAAACATGGGACCTGGTAACTTCCAAAGGACATAACATTTATCAGTTTCAAGTGGTTCTACAAGCTGAAGAAAGGTGTTGATGATAAGTATTATAAGTACAGAGCAAGATTGGTAGCAAAAGGATATTTTCAAAAGGAAGGTATTGAATTTCATGAAATATTCTCACCAATAATTAAACTTGTTTCTATTCGATTAGTGTTAGCACTGAGTTTCTTTATTTGATCTTGAGTTAGAGAAGCTAGATGTTAAAACTGCTTTTCTACATGGATATTTAGATGAGAATATCCATATGGAACAACTAGAATGGTTTGTTCAAAACTGAAAAATAATGTTTGTTTGTGAGGTCAAGAAATCATTGTATGGCTTGAAGCAATCTCCTAGGCTACGGGCCAAGAAATTTGATTCCTTCATGGTGAGACAAAATTTTACCAGAAGTGAGTATGATCATTGTGTTTACTTGATATAGTTGGAAAATGGAATATTCATTATTTTGGTTTTATATGTTGATGATATGCTTGGAGCAAGCAAAATCATGGTTGAAATCATCATGTTAAAGGCTCAACTAGTAGGATAGTCGATATGAAGGATCTAGGAGCAACACAAAAAATCTTGGGCATGGAGATACAGAGAGACATGAAAAATGGTAAGCTGTGGTTACACAACAAAAGTATGTGGACAAAATAGTTTAGGGATTCAATATGAATAATGTGAAACCAATAAATATCTCTTTGGTTTCCCATTTAAGTTTTCTTTAGGTTTTGTGTCCAACTAATGATGAAGAAAAATAGTTTATGTCTCGTGTACCATTCATATGCTAATGCAATAGGAAGTTTGTTGTATTTGATGGTTTGTACTAGACTAGACATTTCACATGCACTTGGAGTTGTTAATAGGTACATGGAAAATCCAGGCCCAAGAGCATTGGGCAATAGTGAAATGGGTGCTTCGGTATCTCAGAGGTACACGTAATTATTGTTTCACATTTAATGGTTCGAGTGATGTACTCTATGGTTATATCAATTCAAATTTTATAGGCAACTTGGAAAAAATAAGAACCACTTGTGGATATGTCTTTACCCTTGTTGGTGGTCCTATTAGTTGGATATCAAAGCTTCAAAACATTGTTGCTTTATCCACTACAGAGGTAGAAGACATATCTCCTCCACATGCTTGCAAAGAGGCAATATGGTTGAAAGGTTTCTTAATAATGTATAAGTATTATGTGATAGTCAAAGTGCTATTCATTTGGATAAAAAACTATCTTATTATGGTAAAACAAAACGTATTCCTGTAAAATACCATTTTGTAAGACAAGTTATTGATGAAGGTGGAGTGGTTCTTGAAAATTTCCACGCTCAAAGGAATTGTGCAGACATGTTCACAAAACTAGTCACATTAGGGAAGTTATGGTGGCGCTTGGCTTCGCTTGGCTTGCAGCAAAGACGATGAATAAACAATGGGCAAGGTATCAGGTAAATTGTTGTCAAGATGGAGATTGTTAAAACAGTGGCAACCAATTCCCCTGAATGTGGATCTGAGATCTTTTAGATTCCTTTTATTCTGGCCTCAATTGAGACCAATCATTATGAGTAATCATTATACATTTTTGGGTTCGTCTTACATTATTATCCCTAGGGAATACAAAATTTAACTTATTTGTAAGAAAGTTCTTTATGGAAGCCAATAGATGTACACATTTTGAGGCTCTCGGTTATTGAGAATGAACAATTCACAGTATTGGAAGACGAGGAAGGGGAAATCCTAGAACGTGCACAAATGCTTCGGTTTGTTGTAGAAATGAAGATTATGTTTGTTGGGCATGTGTACTAAAGAAAAAGGGAAAGAGACAAGCCGTTGTAATGTCTCCAAAAGTAATCCAAGTTACAAAGGAGGAAAGGCACATGAAGTGGGTACATCACTTGCAACAATTCAAAATGGTGATCAAATATAAGAAAAGTGTGACTAACAAACTACCAAGTTTCCTATCCACGCTTCGAAATGTTGCCACCAGGACCATCCTTAGGTATTTTTTGATCTCTTAAAATCACATTGCCTATTTTGACTTAAACCCAAAGAAATGTACATGTTTCATGTCTCCTAGAGTTTTCAAACCGCTGCAAAAAGGTTAAGCTATTTATACAAATATCATCTGGTGAGTATTTTTCAGCTTGCTTACGTGATCATATTCATTTTAAACACATGAAACTTATAAACAATGATGTAAACATCTCAAGTTTTTAAGAGAGATGAAACTTGCAAATGGTGAGGTTTGATTTTTTTTTGGCAATGTTGAAGCTAAATGATCTTAGAGTCTGTAGTAGGAGAGCCTCTCCCTTTGGGTCATTAGTTGGGGTCGCGTCTTCCAGGGATGATTTTAGGGGCGAATTTTAGCCCAGTGGGCTATTTTTCCATGTTTTTCTCCCAAAAAAGATTCACCATTTTGCATTTTTTGAAGCCCTATTTCGCCCAATTTTGATGGGGTATAAATTTTTCACCCTAAAAATCGCCAAATTATTATATAAACGATATAAAATACTTGGAAATTAAAATATTTTTTGAAAAATATCGCCAATCATTTTATAGTTGGCGGTTTAAGAATTGGTAATATTCGCCAACATTTATACACTTTTAAATAAGTATGGTTCCTTAAAATCATCCCTCGCATCTTCTTGATAGTTGTAATAACGATTAGATTTTTTGGGGACCTATTGACTCCTATCGAACCCAGGCATGTCGTATTTTCTTCTCCTTCTAAATATGGTTTCTTACATATCAAAATGATCCCCATTGGTTGGGTAGGAAGAGTATGGAAATAACTCGTTGTTTTTCATCCAAGAAATCCCAAGAGATGTTAGTTAACTTTTATAGTAGCACTTGAGTTGTGCCAAACTTCTTGAAAACTCCTTCACACTTTATTCAAAACTCTACAGAGTGGAGTTACTAAAGTAACAAGACATAGTTTTTTAAGCAAACTGGAGTATGTGCCTTCAAGCTCCAACACAAAATCCACGGGAGTGAGTGAGTGTCTCGATCTATGGGTATCACGTTTGGAAGTGTTGTATGCACTAAATTCTAATGGCTACAGGCAGAACATTGATATAAAAATAAATCTAAGAAATTGTTGAAGACATTTCAATGTTCCTACATATGCCTTTGGAAATGGTTGTAGGCATGCTAATAACTACATATGCCTTTGGAATAACATGTATTTGAAAACGAAAGGATGGTTCCATTAATAAATGTATGATTCTTGAAAATAATTTAATTTGGAATAACATGTATTTGAAAACGAAAGGATGGTTTCATTAATAAATGTATGATTTTTGGAAATAAGTTAATTGAAAGCCACTAACCAACAACAAATTATTTTCTTAGCTTTCAAAAGTTGTTTCCTAGAAATCTTTGTTAAGCACAAATGCTTAAATAATACGGACGACACTAATCATACTTTTTATTTTTCTTGTTTGCAAAAAGAATGTTTGATCATATTTTCAAATAGGCATAGGAAGAGAAACATTCAAAAGATCCAAATGCTAAGCTCTATCAAGCCCCGAGAGGGATCAAATATTTAGAGGTGCAAACCTCTTTTTAAGTATTACACTCAACTATCAACTTTGTTATGATTCAGACCAAAAAGACACATTTTTTTTATTTAAGGTGGACATATAATACTTTTATTATTAATATTTAATACTATTTATGGCGGACATATAATATCTTATATTATTTTTTATTTTGTTAGGAAAAAACATTACAACATCTTCCCCATACATGGTTTTAAAACCATGTGCAAGACCTTCCTAAAACTATGGGCTTGCACATGGTCTTAAAACCATTTGCAACAAACTCCTAAAACCATGTACAATAAAACCATGTGTTGTTTAGGAGGCCTTGCACATGGTTTTAAAACCATTTGCAACCCCTCCTAAACCATGTATGATAAAACCCTGGGTTGTTTAGGAGTCCTTTCACATGGCTTTAAAACCATGTGCAGGACCAACATTTTTTGGGGAGATAATTCAATTTTTTTATTTTTTATTAAGTAGGAATATTACAACATCTCCCCCGTATTGTGTTGTTTTTTTACTAACATATTAATTTTTTTATTTTTTATTGTTTTGTTAGGTGGGAACATTACAATATCTGCCCCATATTAGGTTGCCCCATATTAGGTTGTTATTGTGGCTGGCATTTATTTTGGAGGATAATTAAAAAATTGTGGTTGACATTTATTTTGGAGAATAATTAAAAAAATTATTTTCTATGGTTCGACATTTACAAGAGGAACTTTACAAGATTTCTCCCATATTGAGTTGTAGAACGCCTCTTGAAGCAAAAATGTTGAACATCAATCAAAGAAAAAAAATAATATAAAGAATATTGAGCAACAATCAAAGAAAAAAATAATAAAATTACTCATATATGAAGGTTGTGTTATCTGATAGATGATCAATTCAACAAAGTGACTCAGTAAGTCGAGGATGAATCTTCAAGAGTAGGTTCAACCGTGAGGATGAAGCAACTTAAAGAGGAGGCTCAAAATTGTTTTCTCCTTCATTCAATCTCATAAAAAATGGAAAAATAAATAAAACTTTTCATACAAGGTGGCTGCAAGAAGGTGATAATCAAAACACTTTAAAAAATATGAAACATCAAATGTTATAAATTAATTCTAAGCTACCAAATAGGATTAATCTACTCGAAACAAGTAAAACAAAAGAACATAAAATGTTATAAATAAATTCTAAACTACCAAATAGTATTAATCTACTTGAAACATGTAAAACAAAAAAGTTATTTAAACATATATGAATTAAAATAAGTTTGAATCCAAAAATTTCCCTCTGGACTTGACGCCCAATAAGATCTCAAAGTGTTTAATTGAAGGAAATGACAATTTCATACTCTTAATTTGTGAATATAAGATTTATACTGTAGAACTTAGGTTATAATGTTTTGAGTTGCAGATTTTTTAATTGAAAAGTATACGAACCTATTACTATACTCCCTCCTAACATAAAGTCATGAACTAATAATGATATGTAAATAGATTTTATGAGAGGTAGTTTTTAGAAATTTTAATAATAATATGTAAAATATTTTATTAATGATATGTAAAAAGATTTTCTTTGACGCATCCTCCACATGTTTTTAATGGTGGTATGTAAATTGATTTTATTAAAAACTAATAATGATATGCAAATAGATCCTCTACATGTTCTTAATGGTGGTATGTAAAATGATTTTATTAAAAACTAATAATGATATGTAAATAGATTTTATGAAGCAAGACATTTTAATAATAATATGTAAAATATTTTATTAATGATATGTAAAAAGATTTTTTTGAGGCATCTTCCATATGTTTATAATGGTGGTATAATCAGAGAGATCAAGGCGTGGAACCAACAGAGCAAAAAGGCTCGGACAGACAAGAGGAGATACACACTCGACTCGACTGTATTAATGAATAAGACTTACATATATAGGAAAATGATCAACTAAACTAGATCCTAAAAATATGGAGCAGATCCTACAGCATAGGAGTTGCTCAAACAATAAATCTAGATATAACAAACATAGAAGAATACCTGCATTATATCTAACAACCTCCCTTAATGCAGAAACTGATTATTGACAACACCTAGTTTCTGTCTAAGATCCTCAAAATGGATTCTTCAAACTGGTTTTGTAAAAATATCAGCAACATTCATACTTGTACTACAATAGATTAATTCAATTTCTTGAGACTCAATCTTTTCTCTGACAAATTGCTGTTGTAGCTTAATATGTTTGAATCTGGCATGATATACTGGATTGTGTGCCAAATTAATTGAGCTTTGATTATCACACTGAATTCTGGCAGCTTGTTCTTGTTGTTTTCCAACATCATCAAGAATGCCCCTCAACCAAATGGCTTCACAAGTAGCATTGGTTAAGGATTTATATTAAGCTTCTGTGGATGACAAAGAAAATAATGGTTGTTTCTTATTGCTCCATGACACGACTCCCGAACCAATATTAAAATCATATCCAAAAGTTGATTTTATGTCATCAAGATTTCCTGCCTAATCAGAATCAGAATAACTTTCCAACTAAACATCAGATACATCAGTATATAAAATACCAAAATTAATTGTTCCTTTTAAATATCTTATGACCTGCTTTGCAACTTTCCAATGTGTTTCACATGGCTTAGCCAAGAATTGACTAATAATGCTAACACGATATGATATGTCTGGCCTTGTAGTAGTGAGATAGTTCAGACTACCCACTAGTTGACGATACAAAGTACCATCTGCTTCTTTAGATCCATCACTGTTGTATAATTTGACATTTTGATCCAAAGGAGTTGATACAGTTTTGCATTCACTCATTTGAAATATGTCTAGTATTTCTCTTGCATACTTGCTTTGAGTGATGAAAGTTTTACCAAATTCTCTCCAAAAAGAAATGCCTAAACAATAATGCAAGTCACCAAGGTCTTTCATTTAAAATTCCTGAGACATATTACTTTTAATATCTACAATTAATTGATATGCTCCACCTGTAATGATGCGATCATCCGCATATAAGGTTATCAAGCAAACATTTCCCTCTTTATCTTTATTAATATATAGGCTTGAATCATTTTTACTTTTAAGAAACCCTTGTTGTTTGAAGAAGGAATCAATCTTGATATACCACGATCTAGGAGCCTGTTTCAGTCCATAGATAGCTTTCTTTAACCTGCACACAAGATGCTCCTGAATTTTTTACACAAATCCTTTAGGTTGTTGTAAATATACTTCCTCTTTTAAATCACCATTTAGAAAAGCAGATTTAACATCTAACTGGTGTATTCTCCTATTATGTTTAGTAGCTAATGCAACTAGCAATTTGATAGTGTTTAATTGAGCTACTAGTGCATATGTTTCTTCAAAGTCAATCCCCTCTTGTTGAGAATAACCCTTTGCTACTAATCTTGCCTTAAATTTGTCAATACTACCATCAGCTTTGAGCTTAGATTTGAATAGCCATTTACATCATATGTGTACTTTATCTTTGGGTAATTCTAATATTTCCCAAGTTTTATTTCTCATAATAGAATTATATTCCTCATTCATTGTAGTCACCCATTCTTGCTTATCTTTTTGCTTGTTCATAGTTTAATGGTTTTATGACATTCATTACATTAGTCATCAAGGCACAATCTCTAAACTTTGTAGGAGGATGAGTTTGTCGATTTGACCTTCTAGGTTCTACAATATCTGCTAGAGTTCCATCCATGATTCTTTTTCCTTATGTTGTTTCTTCATCTGAAGTAGTATCACTCATGTTTGACTCTTGTTCCTGAACCTGTTGTTGTTCTTGCACCTGCTGTTGTTCCTGTACTTTTTGAACAATTTTATCTATTTTTACATGCTCATCTGGGATCTGTTCTTCATCAACATTATTCATCCTGTTACATATATCTATATTTTCATGAAATATAACATCTCTACTAGCAATCAATTTGTGCGAACTAGGATGAAATAGTTTATATGCTTTCTGATCATCACAGTAGCCAACAAAGACACATTCAATGGATTTTGAATCCAATTTCCTTCTATCATCTTTAGGTATATATGCAAAGGCCCTATAACCAAATATTCTTAAATGACTAATTTCTGGTTGATAGCCATAAAAGACTTCAAAGGGGGTTTGAAGTTCCAATTTCTTTGTTGGAATTTATTCTTTAAATACACAACAGTGCTAATTGCTTTAGCCCAGAAACCATTAGAAATGTTTTTACCTTGGAGCATGCTGCGAGCACATTCCACCAATGTTCTCTTTTTCCTCTCAACAACTCCATTTTGCTGAGGTGTATCTGTCACAGTGAATTGTTGTTGGATTCCATTTTCTGTACAATATCTTTTAAAATCTCTATAAGTGTACTTGTTACAGCTGATTTTACCCACGGGGACTTCACTTAGTGAACCTCTCACATAGCACATGCGATTGTGGGATATTAAAGAATACCCTTAATTTCAAGAGATATTGACCCAAACTCTTTTTGTTGAAACCCCCTCCCAATCCTTTAAACCTCCTCCCCACCCCTTTTTATACCTCAATCCTTATAATCGACCCTACCCACCCCCACCTTAAACCCATCATCCCCCCAATACCTGCAATATATTGGTTCGATTTTTGATAATTTTAAAACCCACAATATGAACTAACGTGATAGGATATTGGCCAACAAGTGAAGCCCTCGTGATTTTACCACACATGGTTAATCACACTTTTATGGCCTTCCTTGTCCCTCTGCAGACTCTTTGGACCCCATGGACTATTTTTGTACCTTTGATGCTTCCAATATCATCCCTAAAAACACCCATTATTTGTTGTACGTGATTTTTAATCCCTTTCTCGCATATATACGCTGATATTACCCCTAAACTCACGTACATCAGGATGTGTGCAAAAGGCAAAATAGTTTTGGAGTTTTCCTTGATGTGGATCCGAGTCACTTGTCTTTTGGCCTTCCATATGCCTTGAGATCACCCGGATTCGACCTTCCATTACCCCATTGAAGCACTATATAAGGAACCCTTTGGATACATTGAAGAGGAGGAATTGAAGAGAAAGAAAACTATAGTCCATTGTTGTCGTAGCTTGCTTGTACTTGAGTCTGCATCCCTTTGTCCCTTGGAACACTTTTTGTTCTTCCCAAGCTTGCATTTTCTTGTTAGATTGCTATTGAGAGATGGAGGATTGAGGTGGTAGAGGCCCAGGTGGAGGACTCAGTTTCTCCGATTCGTAGATGTGCCGACAGAGGTTGTCACTTATGTAATCTTTGATTTATTTAATAGAAATATAGTTTCCTGTTTAATGATGCGCATTTAAATGAATATTGAATCCATGGATGTGTTTAATTTCTCATGTATCATTGATTATATATGCTAGAGTAGGCCTAACACTGTATCATATAGAATGCTTGCCTTGTTTACTGTTGTTGAGAGTAAATTGCTAAAGCAAGCAGGATTGGAAAAATCTCAACGCGGATCTACTACAACCATCCGGAATAAGGTATTTTTCAAGATCCTTTAGTGTTAGATGTTGTCTTTCTCTTGCATATTGGGAAGGGATTGATTTTTGCGGTTTCTCTGTCTATTGTGGTACACCCCAAGCCATAGGAAGTTTTCTCTATAACAGAATTGACGACCATACTAGGGAGGTTCCTAGTTGTTTTTATTTGGGGGTTTTCAGCATTCAATGTGCTTCTATTGCTCTGATTTTTCTGTTTCTATGTCGGGTCTGCGGGCATGATTACCCAGTAGTATCCTAGAGAAGTAAATTTTGTCTCAGTTTGTTGATTTACCTTATTTTTTCTACCTTTTTCTTCCTGTACGCGTGTTTTGCTTTCACAGTCGCGTGTACATGCGGGTTTTCCTGGAATAGTCACGTATGTACGCAGGTTTACTGCGAACAATCGTGTATGTACACAGGTTTACTACGAACAGTCGTGTATGCCCTAATTTTTTTCTTTTTTGGGAAGATTAAGTGTTGCTGGGTGAGTTTGGGTGATTGCTGAGTCTTCTTTGATGCTTCTGGATTCTGTATCTCCCCTCTGTTTCTGGCCAGAGACTCTTTTTGATTTGATTTTTGAAAAATGTTCTTGTCATTTCATTTTCTATTTTTTTTTGGGATTAGTGCATTAGGTATCTTTTACCTTGGTGCTTTGCTTGGCTGCTATTTGTGAGTGCTTGCAGAGTCTGAGGGTTGTAGAGTCATAATTTTTTCTTTTATCTCATTTAATTCAAAAATACAAAAACATGTTGTTTTTTGCATTGTTATGCATTGTTTGCATTTTACATTAGCATGGTACTTGCATTAGGTTTGCTTGGTGAATATTCGTCAGATTTTCATATAGGAATGATTGCATATACATTTGAAGGAAAACTTTTTCACTTCACGTAGTAGCATACCCTGAAGTTTCATTCAACACAGTGCATTTGCATTGATTGTTAGGTGTGCATTTTACTTCTTGTTGTGTCATAACATCATTAGTTGCGTGACCATTTACCCTTTGAGTAATAAAGCCAATTAAAATCAACGCATAATAAAATGAATTACACTCTTTTCTTTTTTAGGGTGCACCAACAAGACTAGGTTTTAGGGTCTTGGAATAGTTCATTGTGAGTCAATTCTCCAATACCACTAAACAAAACAATTAGGTGTCTGCCCAGGTGAAAGTGTGAAATCCTTTATATAATTAGTGTTTCTCAGGATCCTCCTCTTACAAGGGAGTTAAGCAAGAGGCAGTGTGAGCAGTTATGATTGGGATGACCTCTGGTTGTAACTGAGTAGCGCCAAAGATATTTCCAGGACTGTATTTGTATCTGGGTGCTCTTTCGAGAGTTTCGGGCTTTTCTACCCTACCCATATGATCAATCTTTCCTGCGACTGTCCGCCTGAGCATTTATTATATCGAGGTGACCTTATTTTCCTTACCTAGGTTATCGAGGGGGTATTTGCAGAGGTTATTCTGCAAGTAACCTGGACAGGTAGGGGTCGGACAGCATAGTCGCTATATGCGTTGAAGCTGAGGGCCACTATAATTGGTTACGAACCTCTGCTTGTTATGTATGGGAGTCTCAAGCATCTCCTAGGTGAGACATACCTGCTTCATTGAGGAGCTCACATATCCTACCCTTGTTTGCTTACGATTTGTCTTTACATTTTATTGGTGTATGCTATGTGCACGCTAGTTTGCCTAAGGTTTGCGTAATTAGATCGAGTCTTTTTATTTTTTTGAGTCATTGTGGATTCGGGCGTGGAACCCCACCGTTATCGTCATTTTGCAGGACTTCCGCCTTCCATGTCTCCTCTTCCTTCGGGAGAGAGAACTAGACAATTCGGGCAGACTACTTCTCACTTTGATTCACACACCATGGGAGATCATGAGGATGAGATTCCAGAGATGTCTTCTCCACCTTGTGAGGTTGGGGAAGAAGAACCTATTAGCACAAATGATTATTTACACGAACAACCTTCGCGATCTGGTTATGATCCCTCATTCACAGGTTGTCGGTATTGGTTTCCGGGCGGCGAGACTCACCATGAAGTCATAAGCACTAGTCATGTTAGATATGACATGTCTGATATCCTTGCACCCGATCCAGCACATCATGCTGAGTCAGAAGTTGGTCCTAGCACTACGCCTAGGGGTACTCCCATCCCTTTCCATGCAGAGATATTTGGGGGCACTAGTCACATTGCATCCTCCATCCCTGTGGTGGAGGCAACTTCACATGTTCATCCTAGATCTAGTGTTAGTAATCTTATGGGATACCAGAACCGAGACGAGAGAACATTGGGAACACCGCTTACATTCCTTCACATGTCCCTTCGTCCTTGAACCCCGTTCCTTTGAATGCATTTTTAACGTCACATCCTCCCCCTAGTTCACGTGGGCCTTCAGGCCGAAATTTTTCTACTAGCCATGTTCATTTTGCAACTACTCACACAGTAGTATCTCAGAGTCAAGTACCTCCTATTGTGTCAGCGGGTCATGTACCTATTTCTGGATCGTCTCATGTTCCAGCTCACAGAGCTTTCGATACCCCTAACTATGGAAATTCTCATGGTACATCCCATGGAACACCTTATGGAGCTTCTCATGGACATTCGTATGGACCGCACTATGGACAAAACTATCAACCGTATGGGTATGAGTATCAACAACCCGCTTACTCTTCTAATTATGGATTTGTAGTGCTTCATAATCAAGGCACCCCACATTATAATGCTTCCATGCAACCCTACATGGGTCAAATGGGAGGAGGTTATTATGGCCAAGGCCATGGCATTTATAGCAATCAACCTTACACGAATCAAAACTACCAGGGAGCGTGGAATCGGCCGGTTCAACCTAGGGTCCCTTTCCTTGCAACTTTGAACTTACCTAACTTGTCGATATTGATGAACGATCCTGTGTCTCATAACCCGACATGGCCGACTGTCCCTAACAAGCTTCCTTCGGACATTCCCAAGTTCAAAGGTAAGGATGGTGAATATTTTGGTGAGCATGTCACCACCTTCCACCTTTGGTGCTCTTCCAATTCCTTACATGATGATTCCATTCGTTTGAGGCTATTTCAACGCACCCTAATAGGTCCTGCGGCGAAATGGTATATAGAGTTACCTAGGGGGCTTATGCTACGTTTGATGATCTTGCGCTGACTTTCCTTAATCATTTCCAGCTACTCGTACATTATGACGTCAGTACCGAACTCTTGTTGACCTTCCGACAAGATAAAGCCACACACATTTCAGATCATATTCAAGAGTGGCATAGACGGAAACGGTTAATCAAAGCTTTTATACCACCAGAGTTTCTTCTTGAGTGGTTCCTCAAATATTTATTACCTTGCATAGCGAAGGATGTTTCTACATCTGGAGTTCAAAATGAAGAACAAGCTATTTTTAGGGCACAAGAGTTGGATTTGATCTATGCTCAATCCAGACTTTTGTATGAGATTATACCTAATTCTCCTAGGTCCAATTTCGACCCCAAGGTCAAGCCTAGGCCACATGTTGATGGTATTGTGGGTTGTACAAGTACCAAACTTGTGGACTTGGTTGTGAAACAAGTGAACCAATTGTCAATTAACTAGTATGCGTTGGGACAAGCTACAGCTTTGTCTCAACCCACCTAATCGGTGAATGTACTGTCAGTGCAATTGTCGAACCCGAAAGGCAACCAGCAGCCTGGAAGGAATAAGAAAAAAGGAAAAAATAGTCGTAAGGGTGGGAACAAGAACAAAAATGCTAATAATAATGACAAGACCACTAATGCTGGGGGGACAAGCAGTATAAACGTAAGGTGAAGTTTCCTTGCAAGTTGTGTAAGGACGACCATCTCACTCACTTGTGCCCTCATATGGAAGATGCCTCGAGGTTCATAGCACAGGGCCCAGCTGTGTTAACTATTCCTTTACCCAACAATCAAAATATGAACTTGAGGACCATTGATCCTGGTTGTGCATCGGGTGGAAATCAAAACCTGCCAGAGGCCACTAGTGGTCATGGTTGCATCAACATGATGAGTGCTGCTAAGGTTGTGACTCATACGAAAGACTATGGTTCATCACAACCAGACCTTGAGAAAGAACCTTCCCCACCTGAGAGCCCTTTACGAATCAAAAAGCTTATGGATAAATTTGAAGCTCCACCTAGCATTCCTAAGGGAGTCTTAAAGTGTTCGGGGCACAATCCTAATGCTCGAACTGCCTAGAATTATTCAGTTGTCGAGGATTTGGGCTAAATTCCTTGTGCAATGTCCATGTTAGAAGTGCTTCAGACTTGTCCTCCACAGAGGAAATCCTTGTTGTCTGCTCTTGGGGTTAGTGACGATACAAATTTGAAAACATGGGAGTACAACCTTGCTTACCTTACTACGTGTCTCTTTTGATTCATGTAGAGTGTCTTAACATCACCATCAAGCATACTGTCATTGATGAAGGCATTGCTTCTTCTGTGATGTCTTTGTCTTGTTGGAAGGGCTTAGGTTCTCCTGAGTTGTCTCAATCTGCTACTATGTTGACGAATTTTGATGGTAGATTGTTTCGGCCGCGAGGAATTCTTCCTTCCTTTAAGGTCCAATTGGGAGGGAAGACCATCGCGATCAAGGTCGAGGTGGTTGATGTGCCCCTTGACTACAATCTTTTGCTGGGTCAGAATTGGATGTATAGTATGCAAGCTGTAGCTTCTTCCCTCTTTTGAGTGATATGCTTTCTGTTTAATGGGAAGATTGTTATGATTAGTCAAACGTCATTCCAAAATCCGAGTGTCAATGCATCCTCGGGAGCTTCTATCCCGATTATCGGTCATTCTCTGCCGGCAACTGGGAGTGTGGGAGTAGGTATGTAGCCTTATATTATGGGAACATTTAATTGTCCTGCTTCCGTTCTTATGATTGGGTCTAGTTTTGGTGGGGCTTAATCACTACAACAAAAACTAGATTTAGCGTCTCTTTTTGCATCCTTTTTTGCATCTAGACCATCTTTCAGTGTATTTTTCTTCATTTTTTGGACAAAATGGCGCAATTTCACGGTTTGGTGCTATTTTAGGCGTTTTTTGCGTCCTTTTTCTAAATCTGGTGCAAATTGCGGCGTAATTTGCACCAGGTTTTGCACCTGTTATGCGCCAGGTTTTGCATCAGGTTTTACGACAGGTTTTGAGCCTAGTTTTGCACCTAATTTTGTGCCTAGTTTGTACATCTACTCTTGTTGCGCCCCCTTTTACGTCCATGTTTGCTTCAACTTTTACGCCCTTGTTTTCATCCACTTTTGCATCCTTTTTTACATCCACTTTTGCATCCACTTCTGCTTCTTTTTTTGCATCCCTTCGTGCGCCAAGTTTTGCATCAAATTTTACATCCTGTTTTGAGTCTAGTTTTGCATCTCATTTTGTTTCAGCCATTTTTGCATCCATTTTTTTGTCCACTTTTGCACCCACATTTTCATCCCTTTTTGCATCCCATTTTGCATCCATGTTTACGTCTTTTTTTGCATCTACTATGGCATCCACTTTTGCATCCACTTTTGTCGCGTCCCAATTCCCACCCATTTTGTGCCTACTTTTACACCCACTTTTGCTTCAACTTTTGCATCCATGTTTGCATATTTTTTTGCATCCAATTTTACATCAGTTATTGCATCCCTTTATGCATCCATTTTTGCATCCACTTTTGCATCAGGTTTTGAGTTGGGTGTTACGACTACTTTTGCATCCACTTTTGTTGCATCCACTTTCGCATCCAATTTTTTATCCAATTTTACATCCATGGTTGTATCCACTTTTGCGCCACTTTTTTCATGATGTTTTTCTTCCACGATTGCATCATTTTTTGCATCCACTTTTGCATCCATTTTTGGTGCATTCCATTATGCGCCCACTTTTGCGCCTACTTTTGGTGCATCCTTTTTTGCATCCATGTTTTTATCCACTTTTGCGTCCCGTTTGATACCCAGATGTTGAAGATAACAATGAGGATAATGATTATGATATTGAGGATGGCTACAATGATGATGATAATGTTGTTGATAATGAGGAGAATGATGACAATGATGATGATGAGGATAATGTCAATGACGACATTGACAATGATTGTGATGGCAATGAAATGAATGATGATGATGGTGATGATGACAATGACAATGATGATGAATACAATGAGAATGATGATGTTGATCATCTTAAAAAATAAGTTGTTATTTGGCATGCATAAAGTGTATGTGTCCTCCATGACCCTTTTCTACTAATCACATATTTTGGGTAGATGTTATTTCTTATGCCAATGGTAATGATGAATAACTGATGAAAATGTCAATAATCACGATGATGATGATGCCAATGACAATGGTGATGATGATGACATGATTGATGATTATGCCGATGAAGATGACTATTGTGATAATCATGGTGACAATGACAAAGATGATGACGAAGATGATGATGATCATCATTTCCATCATCGTCATCATCAAAAACATCATCACTATCATTGTCATCTAGTTCATCATCGTCATCATTTAAAGCATATGGGATATGTTTACCATTTAAAGCATGCATAACAAGTGGGATACGGTTACAATTTTAAGCATGCATAACTTATAACTATGATTGAGCACATTTTAATCTTGGAGCTTGTAGTGAAAATGGGTTTATTTACCGCTACCAACACTTTCTTATAAGGATCATCATCATTTCTCATGTTATTCTCATTGTCATTTTCATCATTACTATCATCATCGTCATCACCATATAATCACATCATTGTCAACTTCATCATCATTGCCATAGTTTTCATCATCATCATCATCACCATTTTCATTGTCATCATCAACAACAACATTATCATCATCATTATCATATAATCACATAATTGTGAATGTCATTATCATCAAATCAATTACATTTATTGTGTCCACTTTAGCATCCCAAATCAATTACATTTATATTCTCCTTATGCTACGTTGTATAGGTGCAAAACTAGGTGGTTTATATCATTATTGTCAACTTCATCATCATTTCCATCGACTTCATCATCATTATCTATATCATCATTCATCTCATCATCATCGTCATCATTTTCGTCATTGTCATTGTCATCATCAACAAAAACATTGTCATCATTATCATATAATCACATCATTGTGAATGTCATTATCATCAAATCAATTACATTTATTGTGTCCACTTTAGCACCCCAAATCAGTTAAATTTATATTCTCCTTATGTTAGGTTGTCTAGGTGCAAAACTAGGTGGAGGAATGAAAATGATTGAAACTCTTTGGCATCATTTCTCATGGATTTCTTAGAAGTTTGGATTTGTTAAGGATTGAAATATATTCATTCACTTATGCTATTGTTTTATATTATATTTCATAGAATCCCTAATGATGAAAATTCATATGGTTAAAATTTGAGAAACCTATAGTTAAAGGGTGATGAAATGTTTTTTTCTTTAAAATCCATTTTTCCATTTGAAATTCTACATTACTCACTTGGAAAATTACTTATGTAGGGATTGTGGGTTTCCCTTGGGTTGTGGCTGATGTAGGCCAGTGTCACATGACCTCAAGAGTCGAGACAAACTTGAAAGACACTCAAGTTCAAGAAAGGATTGGGTAGGTTGTATGGATGTGACACTTAGTATCTAGGGATAGCCATGACCCTTACTATCTCATGACATGTATAGACCCTTCCATGTTTAGTATTTAGGATATCCAAACATTCATTTCCCAAGTTGTACACATGTTTTACCTATATTTAATTTTTTTTAACAATTATTATCACATAAATAACCACATGTTCATGAACATTAATAAGGATAAATTAACTAACCCTTTACTATGA
>LPNX010413144.1:0-55945 GCA_001517045.1 Pseudotsuga menziesii
GCAACTGCAAACATAAACCTTACATAGACATATATTGTGATTTCTTTTGGGTCATCAATGGCCTCTGCAAACATAAATCTTGAATGGACAGATGTGTTTTATTCAGGATCATTGTATCTGCTACTTTTATTGATTCTGTTATTATTCCATCATTGAGGAAGTTAGGCAGCTCTCTTCCATAGTCTGTTGTATTTTAATGGACTTTTGGAAGGTTTTTGTCTTTGTGCCAAAGGACTGTTTGTTTCAGAGACTTTGTGACATTGGCATCCTTAATTCTCTGATCATGGCTTCCATGAAGCTCTATGAGACTATTATTTGAAGAATTGCACTCAGGGACTTTTTGATTTCATCAGGGGCACAATTGGAGTGACTTTGGGTTGTTCCATGTCGCCAATCATGTTTGGTGCTTACATTGATGAACTGCTACAGCAAGAAATTAATTGGATGGGAAATTTCCGAGACTCAGAACATCCAATAATCTTTTCCAGGCATGTATTTGTGCTTCTCATTATAAATATGTGGTTTTATGCATTCCATAGTAGTTGGTGACAGGCTTCTTTGTAAATAGAAGAATGCCAATCTGGAGAAAAAATGCACTCTTTAATAAAACTAAGCACTTCAACAGCTCCTTGTAAAGGAATATTACTAGAGTCAGAAACACTGTCATTTGCAGAGCAGGGTTGTATCTGATTTTGATGCATCTGCAGATTCTCCTATGGGAAGCCCTGCATCTTGCAATTCCCATTCTCTTTCCCAGATAATGGATACTTCTGATACTGACGCAGTCAAAACATGCAAGGGATGGGGCAGTGCCCAGAAGCCCATTTTGGCAGTGTCTCAACAAGTCCACAAAGACGCCCCCAAGGGATTCAAGAGGCTTCTGAAATTTGGTAGAAAAAGCCATGGTTCTGAAACTGTAATGACAGATTGTGTTTCTGCCTCTGCTACATCGAAAGGGGACGATGACATGGAGGATACAAGAGATCTTGCTATAAGATCTATGGATGATCTTCTACGAAAATCAAGGATGGGATTTGCACTAGTGCAACCCTCATATGACAGAAGTTATGATTATGGAAGCTTAAGTGGCCCTTTAGAAAGTGACAGTTTCCATGAAGAGGGCTAGAGTATGTATCATGTTCCTAAAGAGTATCCCACACATTACAGAATGCTGAAATTGCTTGATTAAATACTAAAACATATTGTTGGCACACAGACTGAATGGTGGTTTGATGTTATGTTGCAGTTCAATCACTTCGAAGCTCAACCCCAGCTCCACCTGCAAATTTCAGGTTAAGAGAAGACCACTTATCAGGAGGCACCTCTCTCAAAGCTGAATACCTTGTCATTGATTAGTTGTAGAGCATGTTCATTTTGTATTGCTTCTTTGGAACATTTTCTATTTTCAGTTTTTCCTGTTTCACAACAACGATATAACTCTAAACTGTTTCTGTGCAGCACCTCGCTCTTTCTTCTCACTTTCGACATTCAGAAGCAAAGGAAGTGATTCAAAGACTCGGTGATCACAGTGGTTTTTGGTTAATGAATCTTGCAGAACATTTTCAATGAGTCTTGCTTCAGTTACTGTTATCTCTATAATAGGAAGGATTTCCTTCAAGTTGTGGGCCGAGTTTTTGTCATGTATGCTTACGACATATGTTGTTTGAAATCCAACTGCTATTTGATTGCTTGGGTGGTGAGACTGATGAATCATTGTTCTTGAGAATTTTTTTCTCTTCACACCACCTTTGTTTTCCTGTTATACAGTTTGTGTTCTGTAAAGTCAACTGGTATTCTGGTGTTAATCTGGGAAACATATACATTCTGGGCATTATCAGTATTATGTGGAGTGACTGCTACAGCAAGAAATTAATTGGATGGGAAATTTCTGGGACTCAGAACATCCAATAATCTTTTCCAGGCATGTATTTTTGCTTCTCATTATAAATATGCGGTTTTATGCATTCCATAGTAGTTGGTGACAGGCTTCTTTGTAAATAGAAGAATGCCAATCTGGAGAAAAAATGCACTCTTTAATAAAACTAAGCACTTCAACAGCTCCTTGTAAAGGAATATTACTGGAGTCAGAAACACTATCATTTGCAGAGCAGGGCTGTTCATGTGGCATGTGACCCCCTTGGATTTTTGCAACTTTGATCTCATTTATATCCTGTGAGTGGAATGTCATAAGGGGAGGACACAAAAGACTTGGACAAGGAAATTGCTATGATGGTAAAATAGAAGCAGAAGAAATATCATTGTTCAGTGTCTGCAGATGATTTGCAGACACAACCTTCTCGGTAGCCATTAGTGTAAATTAGGAATTCCTTAGGAAAATAAGGCTTTGCTAGGAAAATACGTAAAGTCGTGGCGTAGGTGGTAAATTCCTCTCTATGAACCTAGGTCACATATGGACAATCTCTCTGTAAAAGGAACATAGCCATACATAATATGGCCAAACTCTTTGTAAATGGAACATAGACAATATACATAATGTAAGAAAACATCAAATGAAATTGAAAAAAAAAAGTATGTGCAATGGTGCCTAATCTGCCGTCGAATTAGCAATACCAGAACAACAAATAGATAAGAGAAACAAAGGCTTGCCTGTTTACGATTTGAATTAGTATTTGTATATTTGTAATATTTTACATCTGGACTCCTTGGTGCCAAAGCATTTCCAAGGGCCAACAACAGCTCGACTATAACTACAAAAAAACAGGCAGCAGAAACTCTCTCTGCACTTGTTTGAAAGAACATAAAGCCCTTTAGGTAGTGACTTTAATGAGTTGTGCAGATCAAGCATTGTAGGTTAGTGGAATGTCATCTTCACAATAAAAAAATTTTAAGGTGTCAAGGTGCTAATGTATTGAGGTAAGAGTGAGATTTAGAGACAAGGGAGGCACTCCTAAGGCTGGGTGGCAGCTGTATGCTAGGAAATAAAAGGATTATGGCAATGGGTATGGAGTTTGAGAGTGGCATATCAGTTTGTGAAGATTTTTACTTTTTCTATTATGTTTTTGTAGATAATTGTAAATCAGAGCACAATGAAGATAGGCTGCTATTCTGGCTGAATTGAAGAATTCTTCAAAGAATTTAGTTTGTGTTAGTGTTAAAATGTTTGAAGTAAAGTGCACGAGTTAAAAAAATGGCCCTGCATGTATCTCTTATGGAAACACAAGCACCATTAGTGAAACCACATAATGTTTTGTACTGAGTGTGATTGGAATGAGTGATTACCATTATCTTTAACCATATGTGAGTTAATATGGATATGCAAGCTTTATACGGATAAACACATAGTTGAATAGAGTAGAATAACAGCTATATCATAGTGAAAGCTAACTTACTCCTACTATATAAGTAAGCATACAGCTGGGATACTTACAAGCATTCAACTAAGAACTGAGCTCAATCAAGCTCATTTATGTAAAGAACGATATGTATTGCTCATTTCAGTAGTGTAATCATGAAGCTGAGTACAAGTACCTAGTTAATTAAGCTGGATAGGTATCACGCTTGATCAACGTTACCAATACTGAACTGCACATGATTTTGTATTTTTTTTTTTTAAAACACACACATAATGTCATTCGGGATGAAGAAGAACACCCCTCTACAGTGTGGTGGAAAATGGAGATATGAGATTTCAATTATCCACTCAATGCCAAACTACTCATGTGGATAACCTTGGCTGGAAAAATTCATGTCTAGGATTGTCTTATAAAAAAATTTGGTGTAGGTCTTGGCATGTGTTCTCTTTGTAGACTTGACGGAGAATACATCAATCACATTTTTATAAACTTCCCCTATATGACTAATATTTGGAAGTATGCCTCATAGGTTATAAGTACTCATTTTATTTGGTTGGGGAATGAGATTAAAACTGCTCTTCATTAATGGCTAAGTCACCTATTTTTTCAGGACTATGGAGCCCTACCTCTCCTTATGATTTTGGGGGGCTGACTTTCCCATAACAAGATTATTTTTTAGGATATCTACATTCCACCTCATATTTATGCAAATAAGATCCTAGCTATTTTGGATCACTTATGTTAGATCGAAAAAGACAAACCAAAGAGGAGGATAGAATCAGAGTAGATTGACAACTCAAATGCATGGTGCAACTCAAGGAAGTCTAGGAAGAAGTGGAGTTATGGGATTATTGTATATCTATGGCATCCACTGGTTCAAATGCGCAATAGGTATTGGATTAGAAACTAACAACAAGGAAAAAAATTTAAGCAATGGAAATAAAAAGCGCCAGATTGTGCTTTCTGGCTATTTTGCTGCCAAAACCAGTGTAGCCTTTACAGATTTTGAGTCTTAAGGAGTCATCTCCCAAAATGGACCCTGTGGATGTCCTTATAATAAGAATGCGAGCTAAAAGAACAAGAGCATCATAAGTATAAGCAAACCTCCCATCCACCTTCAGAACTTGATTTACTAGGTGTTCTTCAAGTTCGATGGATAAGGCACGCCTCATAACAAGTTCATGTAACAGGTTAAAGCATGCTTTGTGAAAATTTTCAAGGAAGTGTTTTTCATAGGACATATATGAAACACCAGACCCCTCCATTCTTTCATCAACTGAAAGCTGTGGCTGTAGCATTGGTAAAAGAGCACTGAAACTCACGGGCTTCTGGTGCATTTGATACTTTGGTCTCCTTCATCTTGGGTACCTATGTTTTCTTAGGTCCAACTTTGCCCTCCCAGTACTCACCGATCTGGCAATGACTGCAATAATTCTTCTGGTTCGTAGAGGAAATCCTTTTCACATACCTCCTTGGGATGACCTTGCGCTTGTTGGCATTCTTGTTTAATCTTCTGACACTTGAGAGTCAAGACATCTTCAGATGCTTGTGTCACCTTCTACCTGTCACCCTTGAAGTCTGCACAGGGTGAAAAATGTAGGATCTTTCCATCCCCTTTGGAGTCTGCATGGGGTGAAAATGGTAGTTGTTTGCAGCCTTCTTTTCGTTCATATTTTGCAGTCTGTTCTTTCTTTGGAGTTGGCAGGTCTCCTTCTTGAGCCCTCACAAAAATGATCTTGGTGGTTTTGGTACCTCTCTTAACTCGACTTTGCTACAATGGCAGCTTACATTCCTTACAATTGGAATGTAAGCTGAGTTCTTCTCACACTTTCAATAAAGCATTCAACTAATAAGATATGGAAAAAAAACTAAGTGAGAAGGGTGTAGCGATGTAACAAATAACCAGTCTTGACAAGCATAAATCTATCTCCTTTGTATATAATTTGGTTTGCTATTGCTTACCTAGTGCGATGAGAATTAGGTACTGGCACAATATTTTCACAATATTATTTTTTTTAAAATTTCAGCAGGTGTCACTTAAGCGACGCTTTCAACTATCGCTTTTCTGACGTCTTTTGTAGATATCCGTCGCAAATCTGACGATTTCAACTGTCGCTTTTCCAACGTCTTTTGTAGATTCCCGTCGCAAATCTAATGCTTTAAACTTTCGCTTTTCCGACATCATTTGTAGATATCCGTCGCTTATCCGACGGTCCTTCGGTCACTTAACCGACGGCATGAAGGTTATTTTCTTAAAAAACTTTCACCATTGTCGAAGATATTCCGTCACTTAACAGACGGTTACTTAGGTGTCGCTTAACCGACGATTAATTAGGTGTCGGAAACCCAATGACAAGTTTCCAACGCTTAACAAAAAATCAAAGTGTCGTACATGCGACAGGGAAGTGTCGAAAATCCAACATGACAGCCGTCAGATTTTTGGTCAAAATGTAGTAGTGATCTTTGTTTATCTCTCTCTCTCTCTCTCACACACATATCTATGTTTCCACTTACCACTAACACCCCCTAACCTATAATCTACAACACATAGACACCCTCACACACATCCACAGGTCTCCCTTTATCACTAATACCCCCTTCCCTTATATGACTCCCCAACCAATACAACTACCCCCACCCCCCTGTTACATCCCCTCTACATTCACCTAGACACCCCCACATTAAAATAATCCCCCCCCTCTCCTAAATTCCTAACACATCCCTTCCTCACTCTCTCTCACACACACATCCATAGGTCACCCCACCCCACTAAGAGCCCCCCCCTCCAATCGATCTTTGTTTCTCTCTCTCACACACACACACACATCCCTATGTTTCCCGTTATGACTAACACCCCCTAAACTATAACCTACAACACTTAGACAACCCCACACACATCCACAGGTCTCCCTTTACCACTAACAACCCCTCCCTTATATCACTCCCTAACCAATCCAACTACCTCTAACCCCCACCCCCCTATTACATCCTGTTATAGTCGATTTCACCACTCCAGGTGAATCACACTTTGTATGGCCTACCCCTGTCCCGCTGCAGACTCCTTAAACCCCATGGACCATTTTTTGTCCTTTAATGTTTCTTTGATCATCGCGAAAAACATGTGAAAAATGATACACGCGACTTTTAAACCTACAAGCGCGTATATACGCGGGTTTGACCACTAAAACTGCGTACATCGTGATGTGTACATAATCCAAATACTTTTGGAGTTTTCCTTGACATGGATCCAACTCATTTGACTCATGGACTTCCCTATTCCTTGAGATCACTCGGATTCAACCTTTCATTACCCCTTTGAAAAGCTATATAAGGAACCCCTTGGTACATTGAAGGCAAGGAGAGAGAATTGAGAGAAAAGAAACTATAGTCCATTGTTGCCAGAACTTATGCTTGAGTCTGCATCCCTTTGTCCCTTGGAGCACTAGTGTGTTCTTCCCAAGCTTGCCTTTTTCTTGCGAGCTGGCTATCGAGAGATGAAGGATTGAGGTAGTGGAGGCCCAAGTGGGGGATTCAGTTTCTTTAGTTTGCAGATGTGTCGTCAGAGGTTGTATCTTGTGATCTTTGATTTATATTAATAGAAATATCTTTTCCTATCCAATAATGTGTGTTTGAATGAATATTTTATCCATGGGATTATGTCAAATTCTTGTACATTATTGATTATATATGCTATAATATATCTAACACCATGATATATAGAATGCTTGTATTGTTTAGTTGTTGTTGAGGAAGTAATCCATCAATTCAAGATAAAGTTGGAAAGCTCAACGAGGATCTACTTCAACCATCTGAAATGAGGTACGAGGTCTGATCCTTTAGTGTTAGACATTTAATTTCTATTGCATATTGGAAAGGATTGATTTCTGGAGTCAAGCTGTCTATTGTGGTACCCCAAGCCATATGAATTTCTCTCTGTAACATAATTGGCAACTCTGCTGGGGAGTTCCTAGTAGTTGTCCTTTGGGGGTTTTTTTATCGGCATTCAATCAATTTGAATTGCTCTTTCTCTCTTATTTTTGTGTCAGATCTAGGGGCATGTATGCTTCGAAGTGTCTGATTGGTGTGAAGTTTGTCTCAGCTTGTCTATTTTCCTTGATTTTATGCACCTTTCTTCCTGTACGCAAGTTTTTAACTCACAGTCGCGTATACACGCAAGTTTCTCTGTGATTTCTGCGTATACACATGGGTTTACTGTCAATAGTCGTGTATGCCCTTGATTTTTCCTTTTTGTGGGAGTTAATTGGTTGCTGGGTGAATTTTGATATTTGCTGAGTCTCCTTTAGCACTTCCTGAGTCTGTTGGACCTCTGTTTCTGACCAGAAACATTTTTTTTAGGCTAAATTTTTTTTTAAAGAAGGTTCTTGTCATGGCATTTTCGATTTTTTGTTTGAGATTAGTGCATTAGATTTATTTTACCTTAGTTCTTTTCTTGAGTGCTATTTATGTGTGCTTGCAGAGTCTAGGGGTTGTAGAATCATTCTTTTGCTTATTGCATCTCATGTTATTTCAAAAAATCCAAAAACATTTGCTTATCATCATGCATTGCATTTTGCATTTTTGCATTTTACTTGCACTAGATTTTCTTTGGAGTACTAGTTAGGACTTCATATAGGAAAAATTACATTCATCATTTGAAGAAAATTGTGATTTTCACGTAGTAGCATACACTATTTTCATGGACACAATGCATTTGCATTGATTGTTAGGTGTGGATTTTACTTCATGTTGCGTCATAACATCATTAGTTGGACGGTCATATACCTATTTTGAGTAATAAAGCCAATTAAAATCAACGCTAAATTAAAATGAATTACACTCTTTTTTTTTCTAGGGTGCACCAACGAGCTTAGGTTTTAGGATCTGGGAATAGTTCATTGTAATTAAATTCTCCAAGATCACTAAACAACAACATGTATGTGTCTGTCCAGGTGAGTGTGTGAAATCCTTGGTATAACCAGTGTTTCTCAAGATCCTCCTCACAAAAGGGAGTTAAGCACAAGGCAGTGTCACCGGTTATTGATTGGGATGACCCCTAGTCATAACTGAGTAGCACTGGAGATATTTCAAGGATTGTATTCATATTTGGGTGCTCTTTTGAGAGTTTTGGGGTTTTATACCCTGCCCATACAGTCAATCCCGCCTGCGAATGTCTGCCTGAGCATTGATTATATTGAGGTGACCTTAGTGGCCTTACCTAGGATATCGAGGGGGTACTTTGCAAGGGTTATTCTACAGGTGTCCTGGCCAAGTTGGGGTCGGACAACACAGTCGCTTTACTCATTGAAGCTGAGGGCCACAATACTTGGTTACATACCTCCGCTTATTGTGTATGGGAGTCTCAAGCCTCTCCTAGGCAAGACATACCTGCTTCATTCGGGAGCTCATTTATCCAGCCCTGGTTTGCTTGCATTTGGCTTTAGATTTTATTAGTGATTGCTCTGTACACGATAGTTGGCTTAGGGTTTACATAAATAGAGAGTCTTTTCTATTTTTTGAGTCATTGTGGATTCGGGTGCGGCTCCTCGCTGTTCTTGTCATTTAGCAGGACTTTCTCTTTCTACTTCTCCTCCTCCTTTGGGAGAGAGATCTACGCAATCCAGGCAGATTATTTCACACATTGATTCACACACCATGGGAGACCATTTGGAAGGTATTCCTAAACCACCTTCTCCCATTCATGTAGACGATGGGGAGTTTACTCCTACTTACGATCCTTCACCCGACTTGGCTGAGTTAGGTCCTATGATTTGTGAGATATGAAGCATGCACGATAGACCTACTCACTCTAGGGTTGATTCCCAATTGACGCGTTACCAGTATGGAATGCCGGAGGATGCCGAGAATCATTTTGAACCTGCCAACACTAGCTACGGTAGTTATGCTATGTCTGGTTTCCCTACACACGATTTGGCATTTCATGTCAAATCCGACTTCGAGCCTAACACTATGCCTGGGGGCACTCTTATTTCTTACCATGCAAAGAGGTTTGGGAGCACTAGTCACATTTCACCTTCCATCCTAGTGGTGGAAGTTACATCACATATCCCTCCTAGGTCTAGGGTTAGCGATCCGATTAGGATACCAGATCTGAGATGAGTGACAATAGGCGGTAGCACGTACATTATTACTCAGATTCCTTCATCCTCGGTCCCTATTTCTTCAAGTGTACATCCTCCACCTTATTCACGTGGTCCTTCGAGTCGGCACATGGCTACGATTCAGGTCCATACTGCGGTAACTAGATCGATTGTGTCTCAGGTTTACATACCACCTGTTGCTTCAGGAGGATATGTTCATACTTCTAGAGGTCATGTTACTAATTTCAGGGCGTATATCCCTACTTCCGGTATGTATATCCCTACTTCCAGAGCGTATCTTCCTACCTACGAAGTGTCTCATGGGGCATCGCATGCGATGACTTATGGACCCTATTATGGGACGCGGTATGGATAGGGTTCTTCACCTTATGGGGGTGGGTATCAACAACCTGCTTACTCTCCTAATTATGAATTTGTAGCTCCTACTAGTAAAGGTCCACCACACTATGGTGCTTCCACCCCACCGTATACGGGTCATACGGGTGGAGGGAACTATGGCCAAGGCTATGGTGGTAATCATCCCTATATGAATCAGGGAGCAGTCCATCGACCTCATCATCTTAGGATCCCTTTCCTCGCAACGCTCAATATTCCTGACTTGTCGAAATTAACAAACGATATTGTGGCTCATGACCTAGATTTGCTGGCTGTCCCTACCAAAATTCCATCGGACATACCTAAGTTTAAGGGAAAACCGGGAGAGGATCCAAGAGAACACGTTACTACGTTTCACCTATGGTGCTCTTCGAATTCCTTACATCAGGACTCAGTCCGTTTGAGACTATTTCAATGCACCCTTGCAGGGCCTGTCGTGAAGTGGTATATAGAGTTACCTAGGGGATCTTTTGCTTTGTTCGACGACCTTGTGATGACTTTTCTTAATCACTTCTAGCTACCAGTGCATTATGACATTGGTACTAAACTCTTGTCGACATTTCAGAAAGATAAATCCACACATATCTCTGATCATATTCAAGAGTAGCGTAGACAGAAGAGGTTAATTAAATCCTTTATACCGCCGAAGTTCCTCCTCAAGTGGTTTATCAAGTCGTTATTTCCATATATAGTGAAGGATGTTTCCACATCCAGAGTGCAGAATGAGGAACAAGGAATTTTTAGGGCACAGGAACTGGACTTGATTTATGCTCAGTCCGGTTTGTTGTATGAGATTATTCCCAATGCTCCTCGTTCCATCTTTGACCCCAAAGTCAAACCTGGACCACATGCCGATGGCATTGTCGGTTGTGCAAGTGAGAAACCTATGGATTCGGTTGCAAAACAAGTTAGTCAGTTTTCAATCAACCAATCTGCTTCGCAACAAGCTACGGCTTTGTCTCAACCCACCCAAATGACGAGTGTACTTTCTGTGCAATCATCGGACCAGAAGGGTAACCAACAGCCCGGATGGAATAGAAAAAAGGGTAAAAATAATCGAAAGGGTTGGAATAAGAATGAGAATGCTAACAGTAATGACAAGAACGACCAAAATGTTGGGGGGGAGAGGTAAGCTAAATGTAAGGTTAAGTTCCCTTGCAAGTTATGTAGGGACAATCACCTCACTTACTTGTGCCCTCGTATTGAAGAAGCTTTGAGATTCTTGGCATAGGGCCCAGCAGTGCTAAATAACCCTTTACCACATAATCAAAATAAGAACTCAAAGTCCCATGACCAGTCTGATGATGATCATGATCCGTCGGAGGGTAGTGGTCGTGGGTGCATTAACATGGTCTGTGCTGTGAAAGTTGTGACCTATGCGAAATATTATGGTTCGTCACAACCCAACCCAAGAAAAGAGCCTGATCCACCAGGGTCCCCTTTTGCACATTGAGAAATCTACGAATAAACCTGAGACTGTACCTCGCATTCCTAAGGGAGTCCTTAAGCATTCATGGCATAATCCAAATGCCCGAGCCACCCAGAACTATTTAGTTGTCGAGGATTTGGGCCACACTCCTTGTGTGATGTCTGCATTGGAAGTGCTTCAGAGTTGTCCCTCGCAAAGGAAGGCATTGCTTTCTGCCCTTGATGTGAATGATGGTGATTCTTCCTCTATGATCAAATTTGAAACTGTAGGACTTCAGCCTCGCTTGCCTTACTATGTGTCTCTTTTGATTCACATAGAATGTCTTAATATGACCGTCAAGCGTACTGTGATTGACGAGGGTGCTGCTGCTTCTATGATGTCTTTATCCTGTTGGAATGGTCTTGGTTCTCCTGACCCATCTAAATAAGCGACCATGTTAACTGCATTTGATGGGAGATCTTTTAGGCCGCACGACATCGTTCCTTGCCTTAAAGTCCGTTTGGGAGGGAAGACCATTACGATAGAGGTCGAGGTGGTTGATGCGCCCCTTGACTACAATCTCTTGCTGGGTAGGAATTGGATGTACAGTATGCAAGCCTTTGCTTCTTCCTTGTTCTACGTTGTATGCTTTCCACATAATGTGAAGATTGTAATGATTGATCAAATGACATTCAAGAATCCGTCTGTTACCGCATCTTTAGGAGCTTCGCTCTCTATTTTTGAGCACTCTCAGCCGGTGACTGGGAGTGTGGGTGTAGTCATGTATCCATCCCTCATGGGAAGCTTTAGTTGTCCTGCACCGATCCTGATAATAGGATCTAGTTTCGATGAGGCTTTGACATCTATGACATCGGTGTATTTTCGCACGATTCATATGGAAGATCCTTGTATTCTTCCTACACCGAGTACTTCGAGTGAGCCCGTCGTGACGACATGTCGTTTCCTGCAGCTATGATAGCTTATCAAGCTAATCTCAAGTTTGTTATAGAGCCTAGTCCTTCCTCTTCGCGGATGGAGGAGGAGGACCCTTATGTGCTGCCGGCATGGGTAGTACAATCTTCTCACACACACGACTACCTTGATACAGTTTTCCCTTCAGATGAAGTTATTATTGAGGCTATGTTAGGAGTTGAGCCACCATGGGGGGAACTCCATCATAGATCGTACTTTCTTCCTGAGCTTTACCACTTGAAGCGTGAGGATTTTAGGGAGGTTCTTAGTCAGAGAGTTGGTGGTCCTATGGTTCCATTAAGCTCTCCTGGTTCGATGGCTGATGGAAAAATGGAAAACATATCTACAACGATTCCTATCAACATCTCTCGCAATCATGGCACGGTAGAGAATGTCTATATTGGGGAAGAATGTTCCCATGCTAATATTCTTGAATACATAGAGCTATTTAAGGAATTCCATAATATTTTTGCTTGGTCTTAAGACAAGATGCCAGGTATTGACCCTCGTATTATCGAGCATGAGATTAAGACTTGCCCCAACGCTAAGGCTGTTTGACAACGTTTACATGCGGTGAATCCTAGGAAAGCACCCATGATTAAGGCAGAGATAGAGAAGGTGTTGAAAGCCGGTTTCATCTATCCCATTCCCTTGATGGAGTGGGTTTCAAACCCCGTTTCGGTGGATAAGAAGCAGGGAGCGATCCGCATATGTACTAATTTCCGTGATTTGAATCGTGCCTGTCCTAAGGACAATTTCCCCACAGAATTTATTGATCAAATTTTGGATGAGTGTGCAGGTAGTGAGGTGTTCTCCTTCATGGACGACGTTTCCAGATATAATTAGATATAGATTAAACCTGAGGACCAACATAAGACTGCATATATTTGTCCTTGGAGAACGTTTGCATATCAAAAAATTCCATTTGGCCTTAAAAATTCCGGAGCTACATTTTAGCGGGCAATGACCTTGATATTCCATGATCTCAAGTCAATTATCGAGGTATTTTTGGATGACCTTGCTTCTCATTCTCGTATAAGAATGCGTCATCCCTATCACTTGAGATTGGTATTCAAAAGATGCCAGCACTATTGGTTTAGATTAAATCCTCACAAGTTCATATTTTCTGTGAAGTCAGGGCATTTGTTAGGATTCATTGTTTCTAAAGAGGGTATAAGAGTTGACCCTTTGAAGGTTGAGGTAATACTTCAGTTGTCTCCCCCGAAGAATATTCATCATCTTTAGTGTTTTCAAGGCATGGAAAACTTCTTACAAAGATTTGTTGTCAACTTTTCCAATTTGACTAGAGGCTTCATGCGTCTCTTGAAGAAGGACACCCCATTTTATTGGGATGAGGGAGCCCAGGAGTCCTTCGATGCACTCAAGCGAGCCCTAGCATCGGCCCCGGTGATTAGTGCCCCAGATTATAGCTGTGATTTTCTATTATATGTGGCCACATCATTAGAGACGTTTGGTATGGTTTTGGTTCAAGAGGATGAGGAGCTCCAAGAGCATGTCATCTATTATTTGAGCTAGAACCTTATTCATGCAGAGATTCATTATTCTCATGTCGAGAAGCTTGCTTTAGCTACTGTGCATGCGGTTCAGTAGTTGAGACATTATATTCTCCTTCGCCAAACCTTGGTTGTAGCCCATGTCAATCCATTTCAATTCGTCCTCACCTGAAGGATGATTGGGGGAAAATATAATAAATGGATTCTCATTCTGCAGGAATTTGGTCTTGAGTTTATTTCGGCAAAATCGAAGAAGTCATTAATTTTTGCAGAACTTATATCGGATTTCCCGAGCGAGGCCAAGGAGTTGGTTTGTGAAGATACGTTTGTCGATGAACACATCTTCTTAATCTCAACATTAGACTTATGGTATGGGGATATAATAATATATTTACAAACACTGAAGACCCCTACTCACCTCTCGCGAGAGGAATGACGATGATTACATCACGTCTCTAAGAACTACCTCATAGTGGATAATACTTTGTACCTCCATGGGGTAGATTCCATTTTACGACATTGCTTAACTCATGAAGAGGCTGAGGTAGTGCTGAATGATTGCCATGGAGGGGCTTGTGGTGGTCATTTATCTGGGCTTTCTACAACTCAAAATATTTTTAGAGCGGGTTATTTCTGGCCATCGATCTTTATGGATTGTGTTGATGCGGTCAAGAGGTGCCACCCTTGTCAGGTGTTCGCACATAATATGCACTCAAAACCTACCCCGTTACATCCCATTATCACCGCCGGTCCCTTCACTTAGTGGGGGATCGATTTTATGGATTGCAACCCAGCTTCGGCTGGGGGGCACCATCACATTATAGTGGCTATTGATTACTTCACAAAATGGGCCAAGGCTATGCCTACATTAAAATCCAATGGTGAGATAGCCGCTCACTTTGTATTCAACCAAATTATTACTCGGTTCAGGATTCCGAAAGAGCTTGTCACTAACCATGAATCACACTTTTAGAACTGTATGATGGAAGAGTTGGCATCCAAGTTAGGGTATAAGAAATAGCATTCCTCTTCTTACTACCCTCAAGAAAATGGATAGATAGAGGCAGTGAATAAATCACTCAAATCCATTCTCCAACGAACCATCGCACAAAGCAAAAACAATTGGCACATCATGTTATATCCTGCTTTGTGGGCATATCGAACCACTGTTAAGACTGCCACTCATTTTTCTCCATATCAACTTGTACATGGAGTGGAGTCGATATTTCCTATTGAATGTGAAATTCCTTTGTTGAAGCTAGCTGTAGAACTCTTACCGGACACTTCCCCATTGGAGGAGCATTTGGCTTACCTTGAGCAACTTGATGAGCAGCATCGGGATGCCTTGGTGGCTCTAGAAGTCGATAAACATCGTGTAAAGGTCGAGTACGATAAGTCTGTCTATCCAAGGAGGTTTAGTGAAGGAGACTTGGTCCTTTTGTGGGATCAACCGAAAGAACCCTTGGGGGCAGGGAAATTTAATCCTATGTGGAGTGGTCCTTACGTGGTCAAGTGTGTGTTAGAGAAGGGTGCATATGAGTTGGTGGATTACGAAGGAACGGCCTTGGTGGAGCCTAGAAATGGGCTCTATCTCAAGAAATACTATGCATGATCTTCAGCCAAGGCTGCTTATTGTACTTCTTATTATGGTGATCGGGTTTGTGATTAGTTTTCGTTTCTTTTGGCAGATGTCAATGGAATCTTCCACTTACATAGAATTCACGGATGGTGCAAGCCATCACACTCAAAACTCTGCCTCTACTTCTTGGGTGATTTATAATCCTATGGGTCAGGTACTATCTTCAGGAGGCGTATGTCTATGGCCATATTCCAACAATGTTGTTGAATATAGTGTCGTTATCAAGCTTCTATGTTGATGCCATTTTATATGGCGTTTTGTCTCTTGAGGTACGTCTTTATTCATAGTTAGTAGTGTCACAGCTCAATGGTTTGTACCATGTTAGATATTCAACGTTATTGAGAATATTCTTATGTGTGAGATTGTTAGAAGGACAATTTGACAATATAACATATATACATATTCCAAGAAATAATAATCAAGTTGCTGACTCATATGCTAACTACGTGTTAGATTGGCATTTGTTTCATTCACAATAAATTAATCACAAACACAATTTTTACACATGTAAATAAATAAATCGATCACCATAAAAAATTTTATATATACATCCAAAATGTGATAATACATAGTGTCATGATACAAAATTGGGGCTTTCGAGCCACCATCATATAATACGTGGTATTACAAAATGTATACACTCCCAGGTGTCTAATCCTATGGAGGAGGAGGAGGGTTGTGATCATGGAAGGTCACTACAGCTCTAGCTAGCCATCAAAATAAATGCACCCATGTGCGTGGTACACCCACCACCTACCGATGCATAGCCTCAAGAAAGTCCTCGACTTATGCCATGGGAACTCTATGTGTCAGTCTCACAAAATTGGTATGAATGCTCTGGAACTTCCACTCTACATCCACACCTATGATGTCATCTCCTCTTCCCCTCCGTCTATGACGAGGGAAACCCTCTGGATGTTGTGGTCCCACATCGGCACACAAATGGTAGATGTCACTATGTATTATCACCCAAAAATATGTCTTTTTGATTCCATATAATCAAGAAAATACAAAAAAATTAAATAAATCAAAACTTAAAAAAAGAGGGTCGAGATTCGTTACCTATATCGCCATATGCCGATCCTGGTGGTAACAGCAGGTCTGGGTCCCCCCGAAAATCTATCCCTGCTTAGGGGTAGTCATCGATGGAAACTATCTGTAGTTTCCACCATGGAAAGAAGTCAGCTGGATATGGGTTGGCCACCCTACGACCCCCCAATCTACGCATAGGATCTTCCCAACACCGTTGGGCCGGATCTCGAACCCTATGAAGAGGAACGTCCACTCTGGGGCTCAATCCTGGAACACACTTGAAGAAAAACGTGCTCAAAATACTGCTGAACCCTAAGTTCTGCACTCTGCCTGCCTTACACTCACTGAGCTGATGTTTCATGTTGCTTAGTAGTGTAGTGCTCCAGTCATAGATCGTGGGTCTCATGCACTCCACTGCATAGAACATCAGAGGCCGCGAGGGCTGGTGGAGTGATGCCAAGCCTACTATCCTGCCCATTGTCAATAGTATGGCCTTTTGGCCTAGAAACTGTATAGAGTTGGTAGGGACCTGACTCCCCACCTTCTCTGTGTCTGGATAGTAGTACACCACAATGTACTTGTCGATAGTCAGGCCACCTCCTGGCCCACCACGAGAACGAAGGTTCACCACTTCCCCTCATCTAGAAAGCCCAGTAATGAAGTATATGTCCTCCACCTCTATGGTGAGGGACATCCCATCTATATGGAAGGACTCCGAGTCTAGATCCTAGTAATCCACCAACATCTATAATAGTCTTGGTTTGGCCCTCAAACCACCAAGACACCAAAACTTGTAGAGTTTGCATGCACGTAGAGCTTGTTGAGCCATTAGATCGGCCCTTACTGCTTTCTCTACTTCACCATGCTCATGCTCTCTCCACTCTAGGACCATCCTGCACAAGAAATTTCAAATTTTCCCATTAGTTTATTGAAAAAACCATATGCGCTACCTCATACACGACTGTTTTCAAAACAGCCACGTATGTACATGGGTTTGAGGGCATTTTTCGCCTATATCCAGCCCTATATGGGGAAAAAAACCTCGATTTCCATGTGGGACACAACGCCCATTTTGGGTTGGCCTAAAAAGATTAATTAACCATGGAAATTCATAAAAATTGTATCAAAATGAAAGAGAAGAGCATGAGTAAATACCTCGAAGAAACAGTAGTGGATTCCGTCGACTGGATATCCTGGAATTCGCTATTGAAAATCAGAGCTCAAATGGGTAAAAGTTTCAAATGATTTATAATATTTTGAATTGTTTACTATTTATAGAATTTTTTCAAATATTTGAAAATTTTTACCCCCTTTCCTATAGTTTTGACATTTTCTAACCATTTTTGACCATTTTTGACATAATTCATGATGTAGAGGACCTTTTTCAGTGCCGTTTCAGCTGTTGGATTGACCCGTTTGTGCTGATTTCAGGTATCATGTCTAAACTGGCATATAGGTTAGGTTTCACCACCATTTTCATTTTGCATAACCTTATACCATCTCATCATGACCTTACGTACAAACCCACTCTATTATGTCACGGAACCTTCTTGCTGCTTTAGAAGTGGCATGATATGAGTGGTAGAGCTTCACCTTACATGGGTACCCTAGTCAACACCTTATTTTCATTTGGTTCCAATGCCAACATTTTCTCCTTTAGGGTGTGGGATTCCATTGTATAGTACTGCCATGACATTTCGTAAGAGCCTCATTATCCTCTTGATCTTTTGCTGGCCTATTTCCCTCATGAATCCCTCATGTCAAGTTGTGAATGCATTATCATGAGCTTTTCCTACCTTATTGAGCTTTATGCTGACTTCCTTGACATTGCATTTCAGCCATATATCCTGAGCTTGTCTCATGTCTAGCCATGCAGAGCCATTTTTCATATCCTTCGCAGCTTGATTCCCCTTTTACCAGGAGGGGATTTTCCCCTGAGTGTCGATATCCTACACATGTATCCTTGCATTGAGCATAGGTATGTTCCACTACTTGGAACTAGTTTCTTTTCCTTTATGACACTCGTCTCCTCCTAGTATGTAACTATAAAGCTATTATATTCTTTTTCCAAGATTTTTAAAAACTGAAAAAGTCCAAAAAAAAAAACCAAAAACCAAAAAGCCGGACAAGGAAAGATGTTATTTGTGGTAGCTTTCGAGTCGTGTCGCCTTTGAACAGAGCACTATATATCACATCCATTGGTTGGGTTATAGTTTGGATTTAGGAGCTATACTCATTTATCTGAGTTTATCTCCACCGATTGGTTAAGATTCCAGTCCCTATAACGCCTCTGTTGATGCCTCCTATGTCTTAGAGATGTCCCAGTTTGTATCTAAAGTCTATGCTGCCTTAATTCAGTCACCATACACTGTTATGCTCTTGTTTGAAGGAAGTTGAAGCCTAAGTTGGCCATTCCTCAATTATCTTGACTTTGAATGTCGACCATTCCCGGTACAGTTACTAGTTCGTGCACCTTATGATCGAGTCCTTCCACATTATACAACTTTGCTGAGTACCTCGTGTTGGATGATGGGGGATGCCTTAATTCCATTCTTCCAGCAGATTTCATCCCATCGACTTCAAATCATTTATTCTAGTATTGGAATCTAGATTCATTTTGAGTGCCTTGAGACTTGCAGTCATCAATGGCAGGTTCTCTCGCCATCGAAATTTTTTGGGAATACATCAATGTCCCCTGATCTATGGATCCTCTCAAGTGTTCGACCTCAACACGTTTATTCACACTTGTTAGTTTGCAATCTAGTACCTTGATTCCCATTTTCATTATCGATGGGTGATCTCGCGTCTGTTAACGGTACACATTAATGACCAGTAATTAGATGATGGACTACTATGTTCGACCTAGACACCTCTATTCACATAGTAGGACATGTACTGGTACCGGTTTGTGTAGAAGAATTTCCAGATTAGTGGCATCTCTTATATGCTATGTCCTTCATCGTGCCAGTGTGCACATTAGAGGAAATTTCAACTCAAAATGGGCCTCCCAAAATGAACTAATAAAATAATAGTTAAAATAATAAAATAATATTTATTAATTTTGGAGGAAGAAAAGAAAAAAACTACTTTTTTGTTTGTATTTTTGACATATCTCCCCGTGTTTTTACTCAAATTTTGATCGAGAGAGCTCATTGTATGCAGAATTAAATTCCCCATCCAACGAGTACCCACTCGGCATACTTTTGATGGACCATGCTACCCCAAAAACAAGAAATACCTGAAAAATGGAATGATGATGTCATCATTCCATTTTTCAGGTATTTCTTGTTTTTTGGGTAGTGGTGTCCATCAAAAGTATGCCGAGTGGGTACTCGTTGGATGGGGAATTTAATTCCGCATCCAACGAGCTCTCCCAATCGTAATTTGAGTAAAAATACGGGGAGATATGTCAAAAATACAAACAAAAAAATTAGTTTTTTTTATGATACCTATCCCCAAATTTATATTAAAAAAGTGTTTAAGACCTATACAGTATTTCAAATTTAAAACAATTTCATTGGCTAACACATGATGACATGGAATTTGAATAAAAGTTAAAAGGCCCATTTTGCAGTTGAAATTTCCTCTAATGTGAGATTTCAGCTCTCGTGACTTGATTCTAGTATATGTCAGATATTTTCGGCCACTATGGAGACCTTGATCTATTATATCTTCAGTCATTATGGAGATCATGGTCCTTTGTATATCTTCATCATGGATATTCTGATCTATGTATATTGTACGTGGTGATGACCACATATGTGATATCATGTATCATGCCTATTCATGGCCATTGTACTCTTATGTATCCAGGACTGCTATATGTATTTGCAGTTATGTGTAGAATTGTATTAGTGTACTATGTTGATTGGGTGGTTGATATTCCATTTGGGATCCTTCATCACTCCACTTCTAGGATGGAATTATAATGTATTTCAGCCATCGTATGACCCCTCTGACCTCATACATTAGGGGGCATCTATTATAGCTGATTTCACCACTCTAGGTGAATCACACTTTGTATGGCCTACCCCTATTCTGCTGCAAACTCCTTAGACCCCATGGACCATTTTTTGTCCTTTAATGTTTCCTTGACTATTCCTAAAAACATGTGAAAAATGACCACATATGTGATATCATGTATCATGCCTATTCATGGCCATCGTACTCTTATGTATCCAGGACTGCTATATGTATTTGCAGTTATGTGTAGAGTTGTATTAGTGTACTATGCTAATTGGGTGGCTGATCTTCCGTTTGAGATCCTTCATCACTCCACTTATGGGATGGACTTATAATGTATTTCGGCCATCGTATGACCCCTCTGACCTCATACATTAGGGGGCATATGTTATAGCTGATTTCACCACTCTAGGTGAATCACACTTTGTATGGCCTACCCCTATCCCGCTGCAAACTCCTTAGACCCCATGGACCATTTTTTGTCCTTTAATGTTTCCTTGATCATCCCTAAAAACATGTGAAAAATGATACACATGACTTTTAAACCTATAAGTGTGTATATACGCGAGTTTTACCACTAAAATCATGTACATCAGAATGTGTACATAATCCAAATCCTTTTGGAGTTTTCCTTGACATGGATGTGACTCATTTGACTCCTGGCCTTCCCTATGCCTTGAGATCGCTCAGATTCAACCTTTCATTACCCCTTTGAAAAGCTATATAAGGAACCCCTTGGTACATTGAAGGCAAGGAGAGAGAATTGAGAGCAAAGAAACTATAGTCCATTGTTTCCAGAACTTATGCTTGAGTCTACATCCCTTTGTCCCTTGGAGCACTAGTGTGTTATTCCCAAGCTTGCTTTTTGCTTGTGAACTTGCTATCGAGAGATGTAGGATTGAGGTGGTGGAGGCCCAAGTGGGGGATTCATTTTCTCCAGCTCGTAGACGTGTCGTCAGAGGTTGTATCTTGTGATCTCTGATTTATATTAATAGAAATTTCTTTTCCTGTCCAATAATGTATGTTTGAATGAATATTTTATCCATGGGATTATGTCAAATGCTTGTACGTTATTGATTATATATGCTAGAATAGATCTAACACCATGATATATATAATGCTTGTATTTTTTACTTGTTTTTGAGGAAGTAATCTATCAATTCAAGATGAAGTTGGAAAGCTCAATGAGGATCCACTTCAACCGTCTGGAATAAGGTACGAGGTCTAATCCTTTAGTGTTAGACATTTAATTTCTATTGCATATTGGAAAGGATTGATTTCTGGAGTCAAGTTGTCTGTTGTGTTACCCCAAGCCATAGGAATTTCTCTCCATAACACATCCCCTATACATTCACCTAGACACCCCCACCTTAATATAACCCCCCCCCACCACTCCTATCTCCTAACACATCCCTTCCTCTCACTCACTCTCACACACACATCCCTATGTCTCCCCTATGACACACACACACACAAATCCCTATGTCTCCCCTTACCACCAGCACCCCTTAACCTATCTCTCTGACACACACACGCACACATCCCTATGTCTCCCCTTACCACAAGCACCCCCTAACCTAACTCTCTAGCACATACACACAAATCCCTATGTCAAACCTTACCACTAGAACCCCCTAACCTATCTCTCTAAAACACACACACACATCCCTATGTATCCCCTTATTACTAACACCCCTTAACCTATATTTTTTTCACACACATATCCCTTGAGTTGTAAAACAATATAGTTAGGTTGAAGAGAGGGGGGGTGTTGAGGCGCAAATAACAATGGAGTTCTTGTTAATTCCCCCTAAACCTTGAATGATCCATTAGTCATGCAACAAGCTTCTTAAATGCTCCAAAATTCTATTAGAGTAAAACACGCACTCATTTTATGTGTCCAAAACATGCCCCATTTAAGTTAACAATAACACGTGCACGTTTAGTCTCAATACAAATAATAGCAATTTCTGTCCGAGAAACACTCTAACACAATTCACACACGTTTGATAGTCTGTGCGCAATTTCAGGTTACAGACGGTGCATGAACATTCTCTTCTTCACCATATTATCACACAAAATTGTTTTTGACATCAAACATCTCCACCACAAGTTGTTAAGTATTTCTTGGAGCATGGTATACATTGAGGAGAAAGAAATAAAAAATTAATTGATCAAGGAGCAACAGAGAGCATCTCCACCATTGTTTTTCTTGCAATTGAGGAGCTAGCAGAGGCAACACTAATTTGGTCATTGTGTTCGATTTTGTAGACACAATTGAGCAAGAAACAGAAGAAACAAACCAAGATTGGGGAATTTCCCATTGAGGAGCACATAGAGCATCTCCACCATTGTTTTCCTTGCAATTGAGGAGCTGGGAAAGACAACATTAACTTGGTCATTGTGGTGGATTAGGTAGATACAATTGAGCAAGAAACAAACTAAGCTTGGGGAATTTCCCATTGAGGAGAACCATAGAGCATCTCTACCATTGTTTTTCTTGCAATTGAGGAGCTAGCAAAGGCAACATTCTTCCCAATATTCTCCCTAACTTGAGTATCTAGACACAATTGAGCAAGAAGGAAACCAAGATTGGGTAGTCTCCCATTGAAGAGTACCATTAAGGAGGTAATAAAGGAAACCATATATATCATTGATCATTGTGGTGATGGTAAACTCATGTAATCGAGAAAGAAAATCAGCAAGGAAGAGGATACCCAATGAAATCCTTGAATAAATTAGAGAGAAGAAAATAAATGACATGACCAATCGAAGACACTCTATGGACACTCAACCAATTCTAGTTGTTGAGGATGCCACATTTCTTCCTACCAATCCACATCAAGAGAGACAAAAGCATTCACTCAAGGAAGGTTCAATCTCCATATCAGTAGAAGAACAAGCACTTCATGGCACTGATTAAGGAGTAAGACGTAGGTGCACATCAAGGCCACCTAAAACCTTTGCATATTTAATTGAATGTGGGTACATACAAGTGAAGAAGTTAGAGAGATGTTGAATGATGAACGTATGCTCGAAGAAGACAATGTTGTTCAGACCACCCAAAAGGATTTCCAATTGCCATTGTCTGACCATCAGGAAGACATGGAAGGACATGAATCTCATGTTCAAATGCCAGGCCAACCGAGTGTTATGGTGCAGGGTGCAGTTTTGACCTCCCTACCTCCATTAGAAACTTCACGCTAAAGAACTCCAAAACATATACAGATCGATGAAAGTCTCATTGGTTCACTCGAAGGTATGTTGTCTAAACGCAGTATTGCATATCAGGATCAACATACACTTGTCAACTATTTTGATTCTAAATGTAATGCAGATAAATGTAGATTATTTATATCATTGTTAAAATCTAGGTCTATGACTGTTGTTAGGAAAAACTTAAGGCTAAAGATGATAAAAAGTTATGAACCAAGTTCTCATGTTGTTAGAAGTTTGGTAGATGCATTTAGTACTATTGGAAAGAAATCTAATTGAAAGGATCGCGATGTAGCTCGTCGTTTGTTGTCACAATCAATCGTAAACAAAATCACTAGGGCCCTTTTCCTTCTTAAGCCTACATCAAAACTTGTAGGATTGGATATAAAGGCACTCAGTAGTTATTGTTCTAGAAGAGAAAAATTTGACTATGGTGAAACAGATGTCTTCTCCTTTGTTGGCAGGTTTCCATGCTCCGATATGAAGCTCGTTGATGCGGTAAAGGGACTAGTGCAAGCGTTTTGGCATGAAAATAGTAGACCTTCATCCAACCAAAAATATGTACTAAAATTGATAAGGGGTTCAAGGGATCATGAGCCCCAGATTAAACATTTTCTTGACATGACACAGATAGAATTATATGAGAGATTTAGGCATGAACATAATGAACTTAACTTGGTCGAAATATCCTTTGAGAAATGCAAACCATGGTATGTTAAAATAAACACAACTCGTAACACATGTTGTTGTCAATATCACATTGAGTATGGTTATTGTTATGACACTTGTATACATATATTGTGTGTTTTGCATAACACTATTGTGCAAAAATGCTCAACTACAATGCCACCGACGTCATCTAGAGAATTTATCCATAGCATCTTATGTAGAAGGACATAAGGTTTCACATTTTATCCAAGGCCTTGCATAGATGTGACATGCCCAGGGTGTGGTGGAATGGCATTTTTGGACAAATGCATACATTTCACCGATGAGCATGAATTTGGGAGACATGAAGTGAACTTGCAATCATTCAAATATGTCACGTATGATATCGGTGGATGGAATGAAACAAAAAAAATACAATTGGCCACCTCTTAGGTTAGTAATGAGTTCCCAAATAGTATTTTTTCCTTCATCTATTACTAATTCATATATGTAACAACCTATTGATATGTACATCTTTGTTGTTGATCTACCAGGTACCGGTATGCAACTTCATGGAGGAATTCTTTGAAAAGACACAACAATATGTAAAGCATGTACATGTGGCTCGTTGGAAAGATGAGCAGTTTAGAGCGTGTAGGGATACATTTCCTATTGGAACTATATTATTAGTGGTTCATTTTGTGGGAAGCTACACTCTTCAACCACAAAATGAGATTCAGAGTCAATATTATCACTCAGACCTGGTCAGCATAATGGTCCATATCACCTATAGACATCGGGCAGATAGTACTTAAGATAAAAGGGCTACATTGAAGGAGTATCACTTTTGCATAAGTGATGATAGGTGTCATGACTAATGGCTTGGGTTTTTTACAACACGACTTTCAATTGTTCTACAAACACTTGGAGGATAACAATATACAAATGGAACAACAATGGATTTGGTCTGATGGTTGTGTAGGGCAATTCAAAAATTCTCGTGTCTTCCAATGGTTTTGTATTCTCCACAAGAGGCACAAGGTGCCACATATTTGGAACTATTTTGAGACTCGACATGAAAAAGGGGAACATGATGGAGTAGGTGCATGCATAAAGACTATATTACGTAGGAAAGAGATGAAATTCACAACAATTTCACTGATCCGAGATGCAAAGACCATTATTGCATGGTGTTCTTCAGTAATGGGGCAAAGAGCTAGAAGGAAAGAAGACCAATCATCTCAAAGAGAACATGTACATAGATATTTTGGGAGGTGGTCAATGTAGATTGATCACACCTATATGAGTGCAAGACAATCCAAGGATTTCATGCATTCCATTCAGTTAGGATGTGAGACAATGCTATAGTTGAAATGTGGACAAGGAAACTCTCTTATTTTTGTTATCCATGAAGTAGTGGTGAATGGGACAACTATGAATCCACGGATTGGGTTGACAGATGGGATCATGTATCACTCCCCATTGGTCAACAAATAACTGTGTAATTATCCCAGTTGGAGGAGGGCTAGTTGAGTATTTAACATGACTATGACCACATTTTAGATCTCATACAACCAGGTTCGACTATTATGTTGATATATTTGAAATGTTTGATGGCTAGTTGTGTTTAGTTAGCTGATTCGTAGGTATACACTTTTTTTTATGTAGAGCACATAGACACAATGGTTTTCTCTGATAGACAATGAATGGCACACTGACTACTGTTTGGCACATTGCTTGGATGGGAAGCAGACCCTCATTGTCTCATTAAGTGACTCCAAGGGAAATGATTTTCCAATTGGCTCGATGGTTACCAAAGGAGAATATTTGACACATGTTTCTCATGCACAAAAGAAAAAACGTTATGTATTTGAAGATTATATACCAGGTCAAATTGTATACCATTATAAAAACTTAGTTATTGGCACAAAATTCTAGCTGCAAACAATGCCAAACAAGAACTCATCAAAGTCACGATACTTGTTTCCTTACTCCAAGCATGATAGAATAAAGGATACCATTGCTATTAGAGTTGATCCCAATGATCTAGTTGAATTACCATACGTAGGTATTCAGGTATGTGGTAGTCAAATATTTTGGTTTCATGGTCTCATTTATTATTTATAGGTTGATAGATTGAGCACTTGATAGATTGATAAATTCAATAGATTTCTACAACTTGATAACTTGCACATCGGCTTCATCATGGATTTGTTGTATTATATTGATACTTACATGACTCATGCCTTATATCCTGAGACCATATCTACCACTCTATCTAGGATATGTCTATTGGATTTTCCTTGAAGCTCGAAGTTGATCCTATAAGGACATCTACTTGAACCTGATAATTATCTCCTTGACTATGATAATTTATTTCTCCACAGGAGCCATGACATTGAGTGGTAATCCTAGCTTAATAACCATTTCCAATCCTAGCTTACAAACCCTATAGCCTAGAGTTTTCACCGTAAACTATATTTTGCATTCTAAACCATAGAAACCATAGTTTGGGTGTCAAATTCGCATATTGCTCGACTATGAATGTGTGGATAGTATTCCCACATGGACCTTACCTAAACACACTTGCATGACCCAGCATAACCTCATTTTGATGCATGGTTTCAATTCTATTACCCAGTTAGGGATTCAACAAGTGTCCCTGAAAGCCTGTAGGAGGTGGGATTCAACACGTGATAGAATGATGGTCATTGCACAGATCAACAAACCGTCAACTCCATTGGATTTAGGACATCGATATTGATCCATCGGATCTCAACTTGTGTGCATCAAAAGTTTATAAAGAATGCATTTATTAGTTTGCTTACTTCATAAAATAGCATTAACAAAAATTAAGTGCTTAAAAACAGAAGTGAAATGCAAACTGTAAACAGATGTGGGAAAAGAAACACAGAATCAGAGAGTTGCAAACATAAGTTGATAACGGAGTTCACCCCCTTCACTGGGATACATCTTCGGGTCCCTCTCCAATGGGTACCGATCCAATTAATCTCTTTAAAATGGTACAAAAATGGTTCTGGACTCAACTTCAGCAACTGTAAATAGAATGCCGTACAAAGTCTTCAAGACCTCTCTTCTGGAAATTACAATTAGCCTTCAAAAGGAAAAGAAAACTAAAATTATAACAAAGAATGTTGACTTCCACAGCAACAATATCTGAATACTTCACAGCCAAACTCTCCTAACAGAAAAACCACAATGCTCTGTGCTCTAAAACAATCTGCTCGAAACAACCTACCCCCCAATGTGGCCAAAATCGCGTTTATAAAAGCGTGCAGTCCCTAGATAAGTAACAGTTCGACTCATTTTATCATCACAGCTATTATCCTCTTCGTTACTATTACAACCATAAACTAAAACTAAACCATGCAATCCCACCAAATCGTTGCACAAGCATTATGTTACCATGACGTTCCATATCCCTGAAACGTTGCGAAAAGGCTGTTCATATGTTATAATCGTGACCCACTAAACTTTGCCATTTATGTGACATTGTAACCACCACACAATAGAACATAACTGCCAGCTAACCGCGCACCCAATGCAATAAAAATTTGATGTTACCATTTTAATTGTGTGGCCTTTGCCACAAATGTCGCAGCATCCACAAACGTCGCAGCATATAACTAAGCTCCACAACGTCACAGCATCCTCAAACGTCATAGCATATAACTAAGCTCCACAATGTTGTAGCATCCTCAAACGTCGCAGCATATAACTAAGCTCCACAATGTCGCAGCATCCTCAAATGTCGTAGCATATATGACCGCGCAGGCTTTTCATGAACCAGGCGATGTTCCACTTGACGGTGCGCAAGCTACACGGGCTATAGTATAACTGCGCGGGATATGCTATAAATGTGTGGGCTATAACTACATGATGCTTAGCATATGAGTTAAAAACATATCTTATGTTCTTTGGACCATAGATTAATAACCATTGTACCATATTGGATCCGTGTAATTTTTGAAGATGAATAATCCACCGGATCATTCCTCCCAATTGGAGAGCTTTTGGACCACCACAATATTGTGTCACTCTGCAAGTAAGTGAGGGTATAGCTCCCTCACTTTTCCAATCTCCATCCATCACTGGAAGGTACTCAGCATTCCCCCTTCACGAAGTCCTTACATTTCTGTCAAGAATAACATCATCCTGCAACTCTTTCATGTATTCAGGTGCCATATCATCAACTGAAGGAATCTGTATGTTAGTTTCCTCATCCATGATCATAGGAGGCTCATACAGTTTAAGATTCTCAACAATGACAACTGAATAAATTTTCATGTATGGAGGTAAATTCAAGCGAAAAGCATTAGTACCAATCTTTTCCAAGATCTCAAAAGGACCATACCAGATAGGCTTAATATTTTTACCTCCACCTTTCATTCTTTCTTTGGTGATATGTAACCAAACTCTGTCACCAACCTGAAATTGATGATCAACTCGATGATTGTCATGCTTGGCTTTGTACTTTTCCTGGCTCTTCTCCAACTGTTCCTGAACTTCCTGCTGCACCACTTGGATTCTCTGAATGAATCTTAGATATTTATCTGCATCATGATGTCCATCCACTACATCTTTGCCAAAAGAGAATTCCATCATTGTTTTTGGCAAATAACCAAAACAAGTTTCAAAAGGAGATCTTTTTGTGGAAGAATGAACTGCATGATTGTAAGCATGCTGTATATACTGTAACTGCTCACCCCAAAGTTTAGGATGTTTACTACAATATCCTCTGAGCAGCTGAACCACTGTTCTTTTCACTACCCCTATTTTTCCATTGGTCTATGGATGAAAAGCTGTACTTTTCTTAAGTTTAGTATCCATAAGCTCCCATAATGTTGACCAGAATTAGCCCAAGAACCGGGAATCCCGATCATATACAATAGACATGGGTATCCCAAAATGTACCCAAACATTCTGAAAGAATAGATGAGTTGTTTGTTCAGCAGTGATCTGTTTGTTACATGGCATTAAGATACACATTTTGCTGAATCTGTCCACCACAACATATAGGTAATCATGCCTTTTTATAGACATAGCTATTCCTCCTACAAAGTCCATAGAAATGCTTTCCCATGGACAAGAAGAAACTGGAAGAGGTGTGTACAAACCCACTTTCCTATTGCTAAGCTTACTTGTTGCACACATAACACATCCTCGTATATATTTAGCTACAATTTCTTGCATCCGAGGCCAATAACAATGATTCTGCAATACTGTCAACGTTTTACTTACACCAAAATGTCCTGCAATCAACGAACTATGTGCTTCTCAGATCACATGCACTCTTTATTTCTCTGGAATACATAGTTTTCCAACATGATACAAGAGTTGATTATGCACATAATAGTTCTCTTCCTTTTTACCATGTATCAGTGATGCGTATACATTCTTAAAATCTTTATCTTCTGCATACTGTTCAACATAACTCTCATGTATTAATGAACTGTTCTGAAGAATGATTGAAGCATTCATAGCTGGCCTTTATAACATGTCTTCTACTTTATTATGAATTCCCTTTTATTACGAGATGAAAGTGTTGCAAGAATCCCATCCATCTTAAATGCCTACTTTGCTGTATTTTAGTTTGAGATTGCAGATATTGAAGTGGCTGATGATCAGTATGTATGAATGTTTCTTTTCCCATGATATAATGTTTCCACTTATTCACACTCTGTACTAAATCATACAACTCTTTGTCATAAGTCAGATAGTTACTTACCATAGTAGAGAACATTTCTGAATGGTAACAGACTAGCTTCCTCCCTTGCATCAAAACAGCTCCCATGGAAAACCCACTGGCATCTGTTTCGATCTCAAATGGATGCTACAAATATGGAAACGTCAAAACTGGTGTTGTGCTAATCCTTTCCTTCAAAGTATCGAAGGCTCTCTGATACTTGCCTCCCCACTGGAAAATCTCTTTAACACTTGTCAACGCATGTAATGGAGCAGAAATGGAAGAAAACTCAGAAATGAATTTCCTCCAATAATGAAACGCACCCAGGAAACCTCTGATTTTAGTAATGGTGTTAGGTCGTGGCCAGTTTACAATGACAACAACCTTGGTTGGGTCCATTCACAGGTGGCCTCCACCAATAATATGGCACAGATATACTAAAGAAGTTTTAGCAAACTCACATTTAGACATTTTTACATAAAGCTTCTCCTTCCTCAGTACATATAAAACTTTCTTCACATGTACAATGTGTTCCTCCTAGGTGTTTCTAAACACCAGGATATCTTCTAGATATACAATTACAAAATCATCAATGAATGGATGAAAGACATCATTCATGACCCGCATGAAAGTAGCAGGTGTGTTACAAAGCCCGAAAGGAATCACAAGCCATTCATGCAAACCCTGTTTTGTTTTAAAAGCTGTTTTCCAGGCATCATTTTCAGAAACACGGATTTGATGATACCCACTACGCAGATCCAATTTTTTAAAATAAATTGCATGTTTTAACTGATCAAGAAAATCATCAATGTGAGGAAGAGGATACCTATTTTTAATGGTGATTTTGTTAAGGGCCCTATAGTCGATGCACATCCTCCAAGACCCATCCTTATTTGGAACCAAGACTATAGGAGAGAAATAAGGAGAATTGCTTGGCCGGATGACCCCCTTCTCAATCAGCTCTTGAACCTACTTCTTGATTTCCTCATTCTGCATTACAGACATCCGGTACATGGCTATGTTCGGGAGTGGCACATCCTGCTGCAAATGTATCTCATGCTGAATTTCTCTCTTTGGTGGTAACCCTTTCGGCTCTTGAAACAAATCATCATACTCAGAAAAGATTTCAATCAGTTTAGATTTATGTTTAGTATCACATCCTTAAAAATATTTAGAGGTCTCATCATTTTTCACCTTAACCATCATTAACACAAAATTCTTACTAGCATTTACCAGCCTCTTCATTTGTCCTGCAGAAACTATTGCTAGATTTGTTTTTGTCTTATGTGCTCGTACAATATATTCCACACCATCTTTAAAAAGATGATACTTATTCTGCTCTCTATAAAATACTGCTTTCCAGTCATACAAATATGGACTCCCAAGTGCAGTTCCACAAATGTCAAGTGGTACTACATCTAGTTCTACCTCATCCATGAAATTTTCAGTAATTGTTAACTTTAATACACATTTATTTGTAACTTGCAACCGTGTATCATTAGTAACCCAACCAAGAGGACAGGATTTTTCATGAGGCATAGTAACTAAATGCAATTTCTTAACCACTTCTTCTGATATCATATTTACTTGTGAACCGCTATCAAACAATGTATCAATCTTTGTGTGATTTGCAATGACACGAACATGAAACAGTGCACTTCTATTTTTATCATTTTTCTTAGAAGTAGATGGCAGATTTATACTTGCACTATAACTTTATTTGGCATCAATGGGAAGTGAGATACTTTTATTATTACCCTAGATTCTGATAGCTGTAACCTTTGTTTCATCACCTGAGTCATATCTCGAGTCTTGAATAACTGCTACAGTAGCTTTTTCTTTGCCTTTATCTTTGTTTCCTCCGTACTTCTTTGGCCTTAACTCCGGATGAAGTTTCCAACACTTAGAGACATAATGCCCCTTCTGACAATGCGAACATGTAGGCTTTTCACCCTCTTTCTTAACAGTAGCCATCTTCTTTTTCCCCTTATATTTACCTTTTGATTTGCTGTCAAATTTAAATGATTTCTTCACAAAAGTATCATTAGCATGCTTACCCATAGCTTGTAAATGTGTAGCTTGAACACATACATGATCCAAAGTACTGGGGATAAACATTAACAAAGTATGTCGCAGATAAGAATGCATGCCACCAATATATTTAAGAAGATTTTTTTGCGTATCCAATGCAACATTCATTGCAATAGCCCTCTTTCTAAATTCATGAGTATATTCTTGAATTCTTTGTCCTTTAGCTTGTCTAAAAGTTTGCCAGCTCATTATTAAATGCTGCATGTGACCTAAAGGATAAAATTGCTTTCATAATACTTCAATGAATTCATTCCAAACTGAAATAATTTTACCATTCTTTCAAAGATCTTGTTGAATCTTTCTCTCCCACCAAGTAAGAGCCATACCACTCATTCTGAAAGTGGCCAATTAAATCCTGGAAGGGTCATCATTAATACCCTGCACCCTGCAGTATACTTCAAGCTGCTTGATCCAATTATCTAACATTTCAGCATCTAAAACTCCATCATAAATTGGTAATTCAAATTTTACATCCAATTTGAAATAAGGCATATTAGGATTTGCATTATTTGAATGAGAAGTATGAGAAGAAGACAACATTTGATTAGTATCAAGAGGATCACCATCTCCTCCTACTCCTTTACCCTTTTCTTCCTTCTTCACTTCTGCATCTCTGGATGAAGATCCTTCTTCCTTCTTCTTCCTTTCTGCACGCTCATCGAGAAGAATTTCCATCATGGCTTTCATGCTGATAAAATCCTTAAAAAACTCAGTTTCATAAATAACAGGTTTTTCCCATTCTGTATGTCCTTCTTCTTCCCCTCGTGGAGAAGACATGGTTCTTGACAATATTCTCCTTGATCCAATCTTAGGATCTCCTTCAATTAATTCTCCTTCACCAAGCTTTAACCTGGACCTGGTAAGCATTCACAAACTTGCACAAACAGTTAACCTACTCTGATACCATAATATGATTCGTCGGATCTCAAATTGTGTGCATCAAAATTTTATAAAGAATGAATTTATTAGTTTGCTTACTTCATAAAATAGCATTAACATAAATTTAGTGCTTAAAAATAGAAGTGAAATGCAAATTGTAAACAGATGTGGGAAAAGAAACACAGAATGAGAGAGTCACAAACAGAAGTTGATAATGGAGTTCACCCCCTTCCCTGGGCTACGTCGCCGGGTCCCTCTCCAATGGGTACCGATCCAATTAATCTCTTTAAAATGGTACAAAAATGGTTCTGGACTCAACTTCAGCAACTATAAACAGAATGTCGTACAAAGTCTTCAATACCTCTCTTCTGGAAATTACAATTAGCCTTCAAAAGGAAAAGAAAGCTAAAATTATAACAGAGAATGTCAACTTCCACAGCAACAATATCTGGATACTTCACAGCCAAACTCTCCTAACAGAAAAACCACAATGCTTTGTGCTCTAAAACAATCTTCTTGAAACAACCTACCCCCCAATGTGGCCAAAATCGCGTTTATAAAAGCATGCAGTCCTTGGATAAGTAATGGTTCGACTCATTTTATCATCATAGTTGTTATCTTCTTCATTACCGTTACAACCATAAACTAAAACTGAACCATGCAATCCTGCCAAATCGCTGCACAAGCGTTATGTTACCACGACGTTCCATATCCCTGAAATGTTGCAAAAAGGATGTCCATATGTTATACTCTTGACCCGCTAAACTTTGCCATTTATGTGACATTGCAACTGCCACACAATATAACGTAACCACCAGCTAACCATGCACCCAATGCAATAAACATTTGATGTTACCATTTTAATTGTGCGAGCTTTTCCACAAACATCGCAGCATCCACAAACATTGCAGCATATAACTAAGCTCCACAACATCATAGCATCCTCAAATGTCGCAGCATATAACTAAGCTCCACAACGTCGCATCATCCTCAAATGTCACAGCATATAACTAAGCTCCACAACGTCGCAACATCCTCAAATGTCGCAACATATATGACTGCGCCATATTTTCATGAACCAGGCGATGTTCCACTTGACAGTGCGCAAGCTACACGGGCTATGCTATAACTGCACGAGCTATGCTATAACTGCGCGGGCTATAACTACACGATGCTTAGCATATGAGTTAAAAACATATATTATGTTCTTTGAACCATAGATTAATAACCATTCTACCATATTGGATCAATGTAATTTTTGAAGATGAATAATCCACCGGATCAGAGATAGTGCTAGGGGTGGCCCTTTAATCTAGTTCCATGGAAAAGGGATCATTTTTTGGTCAATTTTGGAAGGTAGGGTTTTTTTCAGTAAGGGAATGCCAATTTTTTGCACACAGGGGTCGACTTCAGATATTGCTCAATTGTGAACATGTGGCTAGCATTCCCACATGGAACATGCCTAAACATGCTTGCATGACCTACCAGAATCCCATTTTGATGCATGGTTTCCATTCTATTCCTCGAGTAGAGATTCAATAAATGTCCCTAAAAGTCTGTAGGAGGTGAAATTTAACGTGCGATAAAATGATGTCCGTTGCTTAGATCGACAAGCCATTGAATCTGTTGGATTCATGACATCATGATAGTGCTATGGATGGCCCTCTACTCTAGGTCGATGGACAAGGGATCATTATTTCGTTCAATTTCAAAAACTAGGGTTTTTCTCAGTAAGTGAATGTCCAATTTTTGCACATAGGGGTCATATTTTTAAATTCCTCGACCGTGAATGTGTGGCTATCATTCCCACATGGAAACTACCTAAAAACGCTTGTATGACCCACCAGAAGCCCGTTTTGATGCACGGTTTCTCTTCTATGTCCGGGGTAGGGATTCAATAGGTGTCCTTGAAAACCTGTAGGAGGTGGGATTCAACGTCTGATAGAATGATGGCCATTGCTCGGATCGAAAAACCATTGGCTATGTTGGATTCAGGACATCAAGATAGAACTACAGGAGGCCCTCTAATATGGTTCCATTGACAAGGGATCATGTTTTTGGTCAATTTTGGAAATTAGGGTTTTTCTCAGTAAGGGAATACCAAATTTTTGCAAATGGGGGTCAGCTTCTTATATTGCTCAATCATGAAATTGTGGCTAGCATTCCCACATGGAACATGCCTAAACATGCTTGCATGAAATATGAAAAGCCTTTTTTTATGCACAGTTTATGTTCTATGCCTAGAGTAGGGATTAAACAGGTGTCCCTATAAGCGTGTAGGAGGTGGGATTCAACGTGCAATAAAATGATGGACGTTTCTCTAATCGAAAAGTAGTTGACTTCGTTGGATTTAGGACATCATAATAGTGCTACGGGTGGCCCTCTACTCTCGGTCCATGGACAAGGGATCCTTTATTCTGTAAATTTTGGAAAGTAGGGTTTTTCTTAGTAAGTGAATGTCCAATTTTTGCACATAGGTGTCAACTTTGAAAATTCCTCAACCATGAATGTGTGGATATTGTTCCCACATGGAACCTGCCTAAAAACACTTATGTGACTCATTGGAATACCATTTTTATTCATGGCTTCCATTCTATGCCCCGATTAAGGATTCAACAGTTGTCCCTAAAATCTTGTAGGAGGTGGGATTCAACGTGGGATAGAATGATGGTCGTTGCTCAGATATATGAACCGTCGGCTCCATTGTATTCAGGACATTGAGATAGTGATACGAGAGGCCCTCTAATTTGGTTCTATGGACAAGGGATCATTTTTTTGGTCAATTTTGGAAAATATTTTTTTTCTCAGTAAGGGAATGTCAAACTTTTGCACACGGGGGTCAACTTCACATATTGCTCGACCGTGAACATGTGTCTAGAATTTCCACATGGAACATGCCTAAAAATGCTTGTATGACCTACCAAAAGTGTTTATTGATGGACGGTTTCCATTCTATGCCTAGAGTAGGGATTCAACAAGTGTCCCTGAAAGCGTGTAGGAGGTGGGATTCAACGTGCGATAAAATGATGGTCATTTCTTGGATCGACAAGCCATCAACTCCCTTGGGTTTAAGACATCAGGATAGTGCTAGGGGTGTCCCTCTACTCTATGTACATGGACAAGGGATCATTTTTTTTGTCAATTTTGGAAAGTAGGGTTTTGCTTACTAAGTGAATGTCCAATTTTTGCACATAAGGGTCATATTTGCAAATTCCTCGACCATGAACATGTGGCTAGCTTTCCCACATGGAACCTACCTAAACACGCTTGCATGACCCATTGAAATCCCATTTTGATGCATAGTTTCCATTCTATTCCACAGGTAGGAATTCAATAGGTGTCCCTAAAATCCTATAGGAGGTGGGATTCAACATGCGATAGAATGATGGGCATTGCTTAGATCGACAAACCGTCAGCTCCATTGGATTCTAGACATTGAGATAGTGCTAGGGTGGCCCTCTACTCTTGTTCCATGGACAAGGGATGATTTTTTTGTCAATTTTGGAAACTAGGGTTTTGCTCAGTTAGTGAATGTGAAATTTTTGCACATAGAGGTATTCTTGATGGTAATTGTAGATCTTCCCCTCTTGAAAAAATACTTGTTGAAAAATATTATTCCATGTGTAGCTATTGATAATTTTGTTACTTGTTGTGAGGTATTGAACTTGAATTATTTCCCATCATTGTCAAGCGAGAAATATTCTTTGTTTTTATTTTAATCAAGGAGAAAGGAGTTGTCAGTATCTATGTGGAGGTGAATGGATCTTAGGATCTTAAATATCATTCGTGAGACTGGAAATTCGAAAGAAGTTTTTTTCCCATATTAATTTAGTTTGGTCATCCAATAGATGTGAGAATTTGTACAACGAAATGTAGGAGGAGACAATTCCATTATGTCAGTAACCATGTAATGGAACATGTTTATGTTTAGAAACAAGTGGCCAACCTATTACGCCATTACTACAAAATATATATATCTTCACACTACGAATGTTTCAAATAATAATCCATAAAGATAAATTTATAAAACAAGATTCAAAATAGTACTTCTCTAATCAATTTAAACTATAATAAAATCACACATAATTTTCATCTCTTCCAAATTTGTTCCTCAAGGCCATTCATCAAATGCCATGTACATTAAAAAAATGATAAAATAATGTGCAGGATATACATAATGTGTAGGATATAGTCATAACCATTATTTTGAATCAACCTTATAATACTCAGATACTTTTAGGTTTGATTTGAATCCCATGTATTCGTTAGATGAAAGACATAATGCCAAAATCTAATTTTATTTATGTAGACCACACAGGTACATCACTTAGGTGTGTCAACTTTGTGCATCCTTTAAAAGTTTGTTAGTTTGTTATGTGGGTAAGGTGCTTTTGTATTCCATTTAGTTGGATTAGTTGCTTAGTTGTACTGGGTGCTTATGTGTAGTAGGTACGTTCCATCTTTGTGAATACAATTTAACCTTGTTAATATAACATTGTATATGCAATTGGATTGTGGTAAAAAAAATTGAAATGTACATTTTTTTCATTACATAATATTGTAATTGTGTATTGTTCTCAAATTTAGAACGGATATCTCCATGCAATCGTAAAATCTATAAATTTTTTGGAACATTACACATAGAAACATTAAAGGCCACACGTGTATAATCACACATAAAAGACTAAACCATGAAGATCTAAAGAGCCTTGATATGAAATATTTTTTTATATCATGAAAGTCATAATAAAAAAATAGAAGTCCCATCTATGGCCTGTCAATGTACATGTATCAAAAACATCTTTGATGCACATGTGCAAACAAAAGTACATATGTCCTGGACCATGCCCCTATACTCTAACTCCGGATTGTACATAAAAATACATATTTATCCTAGACTAAGACATCAAAACTCTAACTTTCTCTTGTTTCTCCTAGACCCTCATGCTTTTTTCCTCTTTCGATGACCACTATGCATCTCTGGCAACTGCAAATCAATGACAATATTTCTTGATCAGGTAACTTTACTAGTACTGTCCAGCAATAAAAAAATTTGAAAAATTAAAATATGACTCAATTGTACATAAAACAAAGAGTCATTGCATCCTTCGGGGGTGTAGGTTCCTCTAGTGTCCTCCTCCTTCTAGAGAGTCTCTCTATAATGCTTCTCCGTGAATAAAAAAAAAATATGTCAATTATCTCAAGAATTGTCAACATGTACATGAATGAGAAAGTACTAATCAATTATGTAAAAAATGAACATCTCACTAAAAAAACCATTTCTAGGGGAAGAGGCTAGGACTCTTTAGTAGTAATAGGAGTCATAAGTTGAACATCAACCTCAATTGTGTGTACTAATGGACCAGCGTGTGGCTACATTCACAAAATGATAAAATGGTTAGACATCGTGCATGTCCATAAACAATATAAATGAACTATACAATTACAAATATTCAAGTAGATGTACCTGAGTGTGAATTATCCCTATTGTAGATGCAGTATTGACTACGGCATCAAAAACCCCACTAAGTCCTGCACGGATGGCTCTACATTCTGATGCTATAAACATGTGAAAATAACATTAAGAAAAACTAGTTGTGAAGTGAATTCAAAGCTAACTAGCAACTGCCATTGGAAGTGTGTAGATTACTGTGGGATGAGTAGGTTGATCCTCATGCACACCCGCTCTTTTCAAGGAATAGGGTCATATGATGTAAACAACCCCCTTACCTTTATTTGTACTATGGGGAGATCCAAACCAAAGAGGTGGTGCAAGGATTTGCGATGATGTCTGCATTTATAAAGTGTTACCATAGTAAGACATGGAGTTGGATGGATGGAATAATATATACTGAAAAACTAACATGTTCTAATATACTTACCCCTTCTTGGGACATGTCTCCCCCATGGGAGTGACCTCTTCCGTCAATTTATTGCCCCTCTTCAGATGCTAATAGGATCTGCAAGATTAAAAATAATAAATATTAGCAATCTATAAAGGAGTGTATAGCAAGAAATTTAAATAATTTGAACAAGATTCAATCATTAAACATGTACTATACATTCTTCAATTAATCATAAATTCCACCTTGGAGTATTTTGCTGAGATCAATGTCTCTAGCGTCACATTCTAAGTGGGGTTCCTGCAACTTCAAAAATTGTAAATATTAGACAATTTAACAATTTAATCAAGACTAACACATGCATTAACAAAATGATATGTATTAACAAAACGACAAATGTTTAAATATTACCTCAATGGTGGTTGTTTGGGCCTCGGGTACAACCACACTGGGTGTAGTACCACCCCCCTGAGAGGCATCAATCTCTTTCAAGAGTAAATATTGCATATATTATGAATCTTTTAATATGTTACATACAGTACAAAAAAATTCAAAATTGAACAATAATATAGTTTTAACAATGTCCTTACCTGACCACCAGTCATTGTATAGGTACCATGTCTTAGTTCGAGACCAAAATAGGGTTGACCACATGATGTGCATATGTGTGGCTCTCTTTAAGGCACATGGGATGTCATTATATATCCATATATAGATGTTCTTGTAACAACAGAAGATGGTGGTTGTAACCCAGTAGAGGAAGAGGGCGTTGTCTGGTCAATAGAGGTCATGTGTTGAGAGGCCATCTCAGCTAGAGTAAAAAACGTCTCTTGTGTCTGGGAAACCATATCATGTGCAGGAGGGATGTCTACCCTCAGTACACTACAACAAATCCTAGAATTAGAATCCCATTTAGAGTCCCTTTTTAGTGTACTTTTTTTTTACATTGAGTGGTAAAACTAGACGCTAAATGGGACGCGTCATGGAAAAAACTTAAACCATCTCAAAAAATGCCTTTTTTGCTTCCTAAATAAAATCCTTTATGGAATCCCAAATATCGTCTCTTTTTTTACTTCCAAAATAGCGTCCAACTTTGCTTCCTAAACAACTTTGAGGTTTTCTTCCAGAATAGTGTCCAACTTTCCTTCCTAAACAACGTCGACATTTGCTTCCTAGATAGCGTCATATTTTGCTTCCTAGCAAGTGTCTGATTTTGCTATTTAAATAACACCCTCGTTAGTGCCATATTTGTGTCCTTAATAGCACCATGTTAGCATCCAATATTGCATCCATTTTTTCAACCACTTTAGTATCCCTTTTGGCACCATGTTTTACTTCCAAATATGTGCCAATTTTTGCTTCCAAATTTGCATCAATTTTTGCTTCCTTTTTTGCATCGTGTTTTGCTACCAAAATGACACCAAATATTTCTTCTATTGTTGCACCATATTTTGCTTCCTATGTAGCACCATCTTTTGCATCCAAAGTAATGTCTTATTTTTCTACCATATCAATGCCATGTTTGGCTTCATCATTAGCGCCACGTGTTGCATCCTTTTTAATGCCTAGTTTCGCATCTCTCATGTTTTGGTCACTAATTTAGTCATTTTTAGTAATTTTATATACAAGTTTTGGTCATTTTGTTTGGTCACCTATCTCTTATTTTTTTCTTACTAATTTAGTTTTTTTTAACTGATATTATAGTATCATTAAGGCATGGAGGAATCGAACCACCAACCTCTTGATTGTAAGGCAGGGGCTCTTCCATTAAGCTAGAACCCTTTAAGAATTTGGGAACCTAACTTACATAGTCCTCTATAATGGTAAAAAATAGTAATACACAACTTTGAGTATCTAATGGTCGACAAAGGATGATAGATTGTATTATCTTCAACATGGGATTGATTACATTCCTTGGTTCTCTATATATCATTATCCTATGATTGTAAAGTTTCTATCATTATAGTACCAACATCTGCATCTTGTGAGGCAGTAGCATCACTTTTTTCCTGTGATCTGGTGGTATCATGGGCCTAATCTGATTTTCTGTCATAAACTAGTTGAGCCCTCTATATTTGAGAAACAAAATTATCCTCAATTCCTAATTCTATCATAGTGTCACCCATTCCTCTAAGTTGCTGACTATCATCAACCCAACTACTCAAATGATTTATTGGTCACCCACTTCAAAGTGTTCAGTAAATATAATCCAAATGGGATGGATATGAAGTACTTTCAATATTACTCTATGCTACGACCCTATCATTCTCTGCAATCATAGACACATTACATTATATATGTCCTTAAACTATGAATTCTATAGTTCGAATCCAAGAAAAACAATTTATAATCTAGAATATGTTTAACAACCAGAAATTTTAAAAATTACATATTGCTCAACAAAAAACTGATCTAAATGGGGTAGTAGTCAATATGGCTCAGTCACCAAGTGTGAAAACCACAACAGTGATACTCAGCCCCACATATAGTAGCAGTCAATATGAATCAGTCACCAAGTGTGAAAACCCCGGCAGTGATACTTAGTCCCAAAATTGGTAAAACTATAGCAAGGTAAGATAAATTTAGAAAACATAACTTTCATCTCTTTTAACTTTAACATTCCAATGGTCACTATGTTAAATTTGGTCCTTGAGATACACTTCATCAAATTCAATGTACAGAACATAAACAATAATATAGTACAAAAAACAAACTAATGACTAGAAACTAATAAATAACAATGTCGGTGCATATCTTGTTTGAATTAGCCTTATACTCAGATACTTTTAGGATGAAATATTCTCACTAAAAGGACAAGATAAACAATGAAATAGTTGACATACATTGAGAGAGAAAAGGTTAGGAATAAGGTTAAGCACATACAGTAGCAATCAATATGACTCAGTTGCCATGTGTGAAAACCCCAATAGTGATACCCAGCCCCAAACACAGTTAGGCACCAGTAGGATCACAACCCATTCAAGAATATTAACACAAGTCATAGCAGAGATCTTAAAAACCCAGCAAGGTCAAGTCAGATTTCCAACAACCCACAAGAATCATAGCTCTATACAAAAACCTCATAGAGGTAACAAATCAAGTTCAATAAGCACACACAACAGTCATATCCCAGCACAGGTGGAATCCAAGAGTCATAGCTCAAGTTTGAACAACCCCAAGTCCCAAGGGTCATGATACGCCCTAACAAACAGCAGAAGGGTCACATCCAAAGTCTAGGCAATCAATAGTGATCACAACCCAATTTAAGAAGTCACAAAAAATTCATGACATGTCCAAGAGGGCTCAAAAAAGTCATCAATAGTCACGACCTATTAGAGAAAGCATCAACATTCTATGGTTCAGTTAAGGTAAGGTCAAACAGTCATGACCTACCCAAGAATGGTTTTACCTAGTCATGACCCAGCTTAAGAAGGGTTCCACACAGTCATGTCCCAACTAACAAGTCAATCACATTTCAAATATAAGGGGCTTAGATCAGTCACATGCCACCCCTAAGGGGATTCTATTAGTCACAACCCTTAACAAAAAGGTGTCTATTAGTCATGGCCTCTCCAAGAGGGGATTATATTAGAATTAGCATCCTACAAAAGATTATGCCCATCTCAAGGAAGATCAATGCATGTCAAGGAAACCCTTAACAAGTTGAGAAGATTGACACGAATTATTCATAACAACAACAACTTGAATAGGAAGACGAAAACACTAGTAGGCTGAGAGGAGAGGTGGTGGAAGCTCAGATATAGAAACAAAACCCTAGTCATCAATCTATTAGTAGTAGCAAACCCTATACAAGTGAAATATCATATCTTCATATTTCTCTTGTGAACACACTCTCTAAAATGAAATTCAAGACTTGAATTTATAATCTTAACAAGCCTTCTAGAAAGGTTAATCCACGAACCCATATATTTTACGGTTGTTACCAAACATAACATAAAATAATGATAAGTTGACTTAGGATAGGGTACAAACAGTCAAGTGGTCATATAAAATAAAAAAATAAGGTTAAGTCATCATACCAAAGGTTCTCATGTTACAACATACAAAAAAAGTGCTAAGACCAAAAGGACCATAAGTCTACTAAGCGTAAAAACAAGGTGGTAAGGAAACCCCCATACCCATAAGACCAAGGTGTACAATAAAGGTGGGGAAACAACCCCTTTTACCCACAGGATTGACAAGACCAAGGACATTAATCTTTTCTCTCTCAAGGTATATTGTCATGTGTGTTCCATACAATTTTATCATCACTGTATAAGGAGAATTCATGACAACATGTATCGTGACTTCTAAAATAGACATTATAAGAGATCTATACAATGAAAGGTTGTTTTTTGATATATTTCTATCTCATAACTTGTGGCAATGATCTTGTACCTGTGCACTATATTTAACATGTATTGACACTTGCTTGTCTACATCCCTGTTTGGATTCAGAATACGAAAAGAAATATTCTAATCTAGTTTATCTAGAGTGGGAAGTAGGAAAATAATGTCATTCCCTTACTAAGGTGAGAAAAAAAATCAAAACCAAATTTTTTTTGAGGATGGAGACTCAAAAAAATTCAGATATACCAGCAGCCTAGAGCATTTGGAGACCTTGCACAAGTACAAGTTCCTTGATTGAGAACTTGTGGATAGTGTTCCCAAGTTATGAGATAAAAATATATCGAAAAACACACTTCGTACTGTACAGACGTCCTATAATGTGTATTTTCTTCAAAATGGGATAAATAACTTCAACAATGTTTACCAATTTCACAAACCTCAAGAGAAAGATCAATCATATATATAATGAAAGTACTGCATATTTAAAAGCCATTCACCACAATAATATTTGGCAAAATGAGGTCTGATATAATTTATCTTACAGCTGGAATCTTCACAAAAATGATAACTGCTTACAAATAATACGTAGATCACTAGTTGGTGAAAGAGTGAACACTTGGTATTGGCTGGTAACTATAGTATGGGGAGGAAAAGCACCCTTTCGCTGTACAAACATCCTATAATGTGTATTTTCTTTAGACTATTTCTCTGAAATAAAGAACTTCAACAATTCTTACCAATTATCCAGAGTAATATCCTCCATATATATACTGAAAGTACTGTAGATTTAAAATACATTCACCACAATAATATTTGGAAAAATAAAGCCTGACATAACTTATTTCAGAGCTAGAATATATACCAAAATGATAACCACTTAAAGAGAAAACACGGATCACTGGTTGGTGAAAGAGTGAGCATTGGGTATTGGCTGGTAACCATAGTATGGAAAGGAAAAACACCCATTCACTATACAAGCCTCATATAATGTGTATTTTCTTCAAACTGGGATAAAGAACTTGAACAATGTTTACCAATTTCACAAACCTCAAGAGAAAGATCCACCATATATATAATGAAAGTATTGCATATTTAAAGTACATTCACCACAATAATATTTGGAAAAATTGTGGAAATTAAGGCCAGCAATAGATTAATTTTACTCACAACAATTATCAATTGATCATGCAAAATCACTCACAAAAGAGACTGAATATGGAGCTGTAACACTAAATTGTATTAACTGAGTGTACAATAGCCAACCCTGTAATAACATAGGCTTCTAGATAAATAGAATACATCAAGGATTTGAATTCATGAGGAGCAAATCAAATATAGCATAAAGCAGGCTTACTAAAGATAAGCAAATCCTCCATAGGTGTAAAAAGCTGATCCCAAATCTGCCATGGAGCTCACTAATTGGAAAAAAGGCTTAGGCAAGCTAAAGAGTGGTGGAATGGAAGCTCATACATGTTTTTTTATGGAGAAAAGAGAGGAGGATGTGTAGGACAAAAAACTAGTCAACCTCACCTAGTCTAGATTTTCCTTTTGCCTTAAAACACTGAAAAAGCAGACAATAAAGCAGAAAAAGTAGAAGAGTGCCTAGGAGGCCAGGAATAAAGCAGAATTGATTCTCTTAGCTCTCCCATGTGCTACATGAGTCAAATAGGGAAATTTTGACCATTATGGATAGGCAAATGACAACTTGCACAAGGTGGGACACATGAACTAGGCTAATAAGACAAAAATAATTAAATTAATGTCTAAGTGGGTAAACTATGGGTTGATTATTCTAACACCCCATCTTAAGCCTGAATTATGAGTAATATATAAGAAAATTATACGGCCTATCAACAAGGCTTAGTCACCCTTTTACATACTGCATGTCCATACAACCAAGGAAAGAGGCAAAACCAACTTGGGAAAATCCTCCTTTAAACATGGACTGTAAACAAAATTGTAGAATCTTGTCTTCACTCATGCTTTCACAGCATGATAAAAAATCCCCAGCAGTGATTTGAGATTGCTGAAGGTCTTCTCAAAAAATTATTTGGTGAAGATATCAGCTACTTGTTCTGAAGATGAACAGAAGAGTAGGTGAATGGTGCCATCATGCACAAGTTCTCTGATGTAGTGCATATGGAACTCAATGTGTCTGGTTCTCTGCTTATGAACTGGATCTTTGTATATTCGAATGGTAATCTAGTTATCATAGTAGATGGTATTTGAGTACTCTGATTCAAAACCACACTCTCCAAGTAAACCCTGCAACCATAAACATTGAGTTGCTGCATTAACAACTCCTCTGTACTCTGCTTCTGTAGATGAGAGTGCAATGGCACTTTGTTTCTTGCTTGACCAGATGATTGGCCCTTCTGCAAGCATGAACACATATCCTGATGTGGACTTTCTATCTGTACTATCACCTACCCAATCACTATCAGTAAATCCAATCAAATCAAGATCAGATTTCACTTTATAGAAGATCCCATGTGTCCTTGTTCCCTGAACAAAGTTAAGGATCCTTTTGGCTGCTTTCCAATGGATCTATTGAGGCTGATCCATGAATATAGAAGCCACACTTACTGCATAACAAATATAAGTTCTAGTATGTGTAAGATACAACAAACATCCTATCAATTGTCTATACAGTGTATTGTTTACCATAGGTTAAGAATCAGCTTCTTCCAGCTTCACTCCTTAAAGGAAAGGAGTTTTTCTTGCTTTGCAATCCTTCATTCTAAATTTGTTCAGCAAGTTCAAGGCATATTTGGACTGGTGCACCTTGATTCCATATTTGGTTTGAGCAATCTCAAGCCCCAAAAATTGACTTAAGAGCCCCAAATCTGTCATGGAGAAGGCTTGGTTCATAGCTCCTTTTAAGGAAGCAATCTTAGCCTGTGAGCTTCCTGTAATGAGGAGGTCATCAACATATAACACAATGATAATTAATAAACCATTAAATAACTTCAAATATACATTTGGATCTGATTTTCACCGAACAAAATTCAGTGATAGCAAGAAGCTATCAATCTTGGCATACCAAGCCCTGGGGGCTTGCTTTAGCCCATACAATGAATTTCTCAACCTGTACACAAGAGAAGGGTTAGTAGAAAAACCTTGAGGCTGATGCATATATATCTTCTTAGTGAGATCTCCATTCAAGAAGGCACATTTTACATCCATGTGATGTACCTCCCATTGCCTTGAGGCTGCAATGGCTAAGGCTAGCCTTATGGAATCCATCTTTGCAACTGGTGCAAAGGTCTCATTGTAATATATGCCATGAACCTATGAGTAGCCCTTGGATACCAATCTATCCTTGTACTTTAGTGGTGAACCATCAGCAGAAAATTTGGTCTTATAGACCCACTTACACTGGACTAACTTTCTTCCTGGAAGAAGATCCACTAGCTCCCATGTGTTGCTCTTCTGGAGTGAGATGAACTCCTCCTTCATGGATGTTTTCCATCTTGGATCTCCTGCTGCTTATTCATATGTTTGATGATCAGAATCCACCATCAAATATAATTTTTCAGCAAACATAGGATCCTTCATGCACATACCACTCTCAAATTGAGATTTAGTCCTCCTTGGGTCATTGGGATCCCCAGCTAGCTCACCTGCTGCATGTAGTGTGTTAGCTGCCCATTTTGGCCTTGTAGGGCTGTTAGGGTCTGAAATAAACTCATCTCCATCAGACAAATCAGAATCAGCATGTTCAACAAACTCTTTACTTACTTCTTGAGGTTCAGGTGGTGAAGAGGCTTCACCAACTTCCACTGCTGCAAGGGGTTCTTCTTCAAACTGAACACACCTTTCAATGAAGGCTTTGTTTGTGCTCAAATTTATCAAATTTTACCCTTTTGAATCTTTAGAGTATCCAACAAAAAGATACTCTTGGCTTTGGCACTACAAAGCCTTCCTCTTCTCTGTTGGAATTCTAGACCAAGCCTTTGAGACAAAAATCCTGAAATGGGTCACATCTGGCTTGTGCCCACTCCATGCTTCGAAGGGAGTCATACCATCAAGCTGTTTGTGAGGCACCCTATTCTGGCTATAGGATGCACAGTTGATAGCTTTGGCCCAGTACTTTGGTGGCAAAGTTTTGGCCTCCATCATGCATGTTGCCATCTCCTTCAGTGATCTGTTCTTCCTCTCTGCAACACCATTCTGCTGTGGTGTGTAGGGGATAGAATGCTGCATCTAAACACCTGCATCTGCAAAATAGTTAATAAACTCAGACTTGAAATACTCACCAACATTTTCAGATCTGAGGACCTTGAGTTTCCTCCCAGACTGGTTCTCAACCAAAGCCTTAAAGACTTTGAATAGGCCAAAAACTTCAGACTTGTGTTTCAGGAAGTAAACCCAGCAATACCTGGAAAAGTCATCAATGAAAGTAAATGCATATTTGGCTTGACTCATAGAAATATGAGGGAATGGGACAGCAACATTACTGTGGATCAGCTCGAGGGGTGCAGAGGTTCTCTCATGACTAGCTCTCTCAAATTTGTGCTTTGGGTGTTTTCCTAGGATGCAACCTTGACAGACTCCTTTGGAAAATTTTATCTTGGGAAACCCTATGACCATCTCCTTTTCACTAAGATCAGAAAGATACTTGTAATTAAGGTGGCCAAATATTTCATTCCAAAACTTGCTAGCCTCATTAGCATGAATCAGAAAAGCAGAGGGGTTTGAGTAGGCTAGGAAGTGTGAGAACATGTATACCTTTTGAGCATGATTTGCAACTCCTTTTGCAATGTCTCTACCACTTGAGATCTCTGTGATCTCAACTTCATCAGGGGAGAATATGACTTTCTTAGGAGACCCAATGTGAGTCATCTGATACACTGATAGAAGGTTGGAGGAAAGACCAGGCACATACAACACATTGCTGAATTGACCATGTCAAGATAAATCCTCCCTTTGCCCAAACTTTCAGTGAGAGAGTCATCTCCCAGTACTATAGATGTTCCTTTCGACTTTTCCAGTGAGGAGAAGGCCTCCTTAGTCGAAACCATGTACCTTGAAGCTCCAGAATCAATCATAAAACTGGGTGAGCATGATGTGCCAGCAACCAATGCATGAACTCTCTCTCTGTCATCTGAACTTGATCCTCCTTCTCTCTTCTTTGAGCTTTCTGGAAGGGAGATGCCATTCTTCTCCAGGAGTTGGGTCAGCATATCAATCTGCTTTTTCATACAAGATATTTCAGTGTGATTTCCCTTATTGCAGTATGCACACTTGTTCATTTCACCTTTGTTTTTCTTCTTCTGGTAGTTCTTCTTGGGACCTTGTGGATCCTCCGGAGACTGTTTCTTGTCTCTCTTTTTCTCAGGTGGATTTTTGGCTTTCTTTTTTCCTTTTGAATCCACCTTCGAATCTCCAGCAATCAAGGCTTGATCTTTGGATGGTTTGATGGTGCCCATCATCACCAACTTGTCTTGTTCCTATGTGAGAGATTCCATGAAATCTGCAAGGCTAGGCATCTTCCAGGTTCGAGCTGTCAGTTTTGTGGCATAGAAGTTTGAAATAAACACTGAATAGTCAGGTCCTAGCTTTGAGAGGATGGCCAGGACGAGCTGATCATCTTTATTTTCGATCCCACACTGTTTCAACTGCAAAACTAGTGCTTTGAACTTGGAGAAATATAACTGCAAGGATTCAAAGCTGCTGGGACTCAGGGAAATCAGCTCATTTTTTATTTGATGTCCCATCATCTCATCTGTCTTTCCAAAAATATCAGAAAACTTCTCCCGTACTTCATTCGGTGATGTCAATCCATCAAGATGGAAAAGGAGGTCTCTAGAAATACTCAAACATAGGAGGCCATAAGCCTCATCCCTCCTGTTGTGCCATTTTATATTCTCTGCAGCTGCATTGGGATCTACTTCTATTGCCATAGTCACCCTGTAGAGGCCTTTTTCTCTCAATAGTATCTCCATCTCTGCTTTCCATTCAAATAAATTGAAGGGAGTCAAGATAGTTTTCTGTGATTGATCCATAGCTTAGAAAATCTGTCCCGGCTGTCAATAGAAGGCTCCCAGTCACTGATGTTGAACCTCCAAAACAATTTTTGAAGGAGAGAAACAATCTACAATGGCTCTGATACCATGTGGAAATTAAGGCCAGCAATAGATTAATTTTACTCACAACAATTATCCATTGATCATGCAAAATCACTCACAAGAGAGACTGAATATGGAGCTGTAACACTAAATTGTATTAATTGAGTGTACAATAGCCAACCCTATAATAACATAGGCATCTGAATAAATACAATACATCAAGGATTTGAATGCATGAGAAGCAAATCAAATCTAGCATAAAGCAGGCTTACTAAAGATAAGCAAATCCCCCATAGGTGTAAAAAGCTGATCCCAAATCTGTCATGGAGCTCACGAATTGGAAAAAAGGCTTAGGAAAGATAAATAGTGGTGGAATGGCATCTCATACATGCTTTTTCATGGAGAAAAGAGAGGAGGATGTGTAGGGCAAAAAACTAGTCAACCTCACCTAGTCTAGCTTTTCCTTTTGCCTTAAAACACTGAAAAAGCAGGCAATAAAGCAGAAAAAGCAGAAGGGCACCTAGGAGGCCAGGAATAAAGTAGAATTGATTCCTTTATCTCTCCCATGCACTACATGAGTCAAATAGGGCAAGTTTGACCATTATGGATAGGCAAATGACAACTTGCACAAGGTGGGACACATGAACTAGGCTAATAAGACAAAAACAATTAGATTAATGTCTAAGTGGGTAAACTATGGGTTGATTATTCTAACAAAAATAAGGTCTGATATAATTTATCTCAGAGTTGGAATCTTCCCAAAAATGATAACGAGTTACCAAGAATAAGTGAATCACTAGTTGGTGAAAGAGTGAACACTTAGTATTGGTTGGTAACTATAGTATGGCAAGGAAATACATCCTTTCACTATACATACCTCATATAATGTGTAATTGCATTAGACTGTATGTTTGGGATAAAGAACTTCAACAATTCCTACTAATTTCACAAACCTCAAGAGCAATATGCGTTCATCCAATATTCAACTATTTCCCATGGAAGAAATTTAATGTGGAAGAAAAAAAAAAAAAAAAAGAGGGTTGTGGAAGAACCTTTTCCAATAAAGTGGGTTTAGTGGGTGGATTGAGATTAAAAAGAAGAAAGAAAAAATAATATTGTAGAACCTTTCCAATGGGGTGGATTGATTTAAAAAAGAAAGAAAGAGAAAAAGAGCAGGATCGAGGATTATTTTTTATAAGGGCATAAATGAAATATCCATTAATTCTACAAATGCAATATGCACATGTTGCATGTAATTTCCATACCATTTCCAAATAACAAATAGTGTTTTATTCTGAATAAAATATAACTTACAAATATACAATCACTGAGGCACACATATCATACCTTGCTTCAAATGGGTTTCAAGTAGGAAATATGAAAAATGTGATGAGATCAATTTTGTAAGCTATCCTCTCTACCGTGAAAACTTTTGTACTAGGTAGGGTGATAGGAATGTCAATATTAAAGCAAGTAACAGGCGACTTGTATAGATGACTGGAAAAATCCTACAGTGGGAAAATCTCAAAAGAAAAGCAATTGCAAGACAAGGTAATAGAGAATGAACTATGCCAGCCTATACCAGCAGCAATTATGAATTCCATACTTGGAAAATGAAGCATATGTACAGTATGTTCAGAGTTTGTCTGAAGGATTGTTTAAAAATCATTGTCCTTTTCAATGCAATGTAGACATGTTTGAGTAAGACAAGACTAGTTTATAAGAAAATCTGATCCAGATATAGAAATCGAATTCAAAAACTAAATGAAGTCATAGGGGGATTCTAGGTGGTGAAGGAATCCACCAAGGTTCAAGTTTACCCACTTGCAAATTAAACAAATAGCTCTACAAGAATTAAATTATCTGAAAATAATCTTGAAAAAACTCTTAAAGAAATTCCAATCTTTCTTTTCATTAATCAGTCCAATATTTCTTTTGATTAATCAATTCTAACTTTGGATAAGGCCGAAATATTGAGAATTGTACCTTGTTAGATAAATGCATTCAGACCTTGATTTTTCATTCCCAAGGGAATTGCTTTCAGCAATGGCTTTGCTGATACTATCAACATTTCTGGAGACAAATTACAGTCAAGCTAGTAGATATGAGATTTTATCTTCAAAATTGGTTGCAAGTTCTAAGTCTGTTTTGTTGGTTGTTTAAACAATGGTTGACTCTATACAGTTTATATTTCCTCAGGTGTCTACCACAATGTTTTTTTCTTGATATTTCTAACTTCCATTCTGAAAAATAGTGCTAATAAGAAAACCCAGTTTTCAACATTCAACTCCTCAATCTTCTTTTAGCTAAGAAGTTGTTTGATGTTTCAATCAAAGTCACCCCAAACTTATTCCAATACCCAATAAATTTCACTGGAACTAGCACAAACACAAATAAAAGCATGTCTCAATTTTAGACAAATTTGCCCAAAACTTATACCAACACCCAAACCAAATCTCATTTACTAGCAATGGCATAAACATAATACAAGCATGTGTTTAAAGAGATTCGAATGAAGGTGAGTGCGATATCAACTTTAACTGATCCACAAGCCACCAATGACACACACCAATGGTTTTGATTTCGATGTTATCTATTTTTCCTGATTGTTGGGATGAAAGATACAACAGTAATCTACGACACAAACCAACAACAACACCGAACAATGGTTTTGATTTCAATGTCATCTGTGTTTGTCTTCTTTTTGGCAGGGAATAAACAACAGTAATTTATGACACAAACCACCAATGACACCCGCCAATGATTTTGATTTCAATTTCACCTGTTTATTTTGCATTTGGGGGGAAGAAACAACAGTAATCCATGACTAGGAGAATGGAAAAATAAAGTAACCATTCATATGCAATTTGAAATGAGAACTCTGAAAAACAAAAGTGATATAAATAGCAATAAAATGTACCATTGAGTTGCAATAAATCAGACAGGACTCCACCCCACACCATTCCTCCCAAACAACCATTTCCCACAAGCAATGCATTTGTCCAATATTCAGTCAGGCCGAAAAGCTCCACTTTAAGATCCTTCTGATCATCGCCTTTCTCCTATCCCAAAAAATACTGTGGGAGATACACCAAATACCAAAATGTTGAATTCATTGTTCACACAATGACATTCAATGGAATTCACTGCCATAATCCATTAACAGATGGGTTGTGCCATGGAAAATCATAATGGGCATTTAATACTGCAAAATTCATGTGGATGGTGCCACCGTGCAAGCCTTCTAGGTGGACACTGATGACCTGGACTTGAAAATTTTGGATTTCAACACTGTATATAGGCATAATGAAGTTTTTATGAAAGATTAAACCGTCATTTTAATGTTCTACCAAAGATTTTAAACGTTTAAAAAATTGGGCCAATTTTTACCCCTATTTGATGAGAAAAATGTTCACAAACAGGAAAATGCCTATCAAATCCCAACTCTCTGCCCATGGAAAGTTACATTGGTTAAACCCATTGATTAATCAGTGAGTCTCAATTGCCGACAGTCGAGTCGATACTCTCAGTTTTGGTCTTGTACGGTGCTCAGAGAAGGTACAAGCACTTAGGGCAGGTCAGTGAGGCCAATACTGAGGCAGTTAGGATGGGATCCGGGCATAGAAAACTTGACAAATCCATAATGATGAGAATAATGAATAAACGCTTACCCATGAAAACATCTCACCAAAAATTGCAGAAAACCCTGATTTAAACATAGAGATTTAATATCTGTACATAAAAATAACCATAGAAGAAAGAGGGCTTGGGCAGATTTCTCGAATCCTGGCCGAAAAAGTAGTGAGTTGAGAAAATATCACAAGCCTTCATAGAAAACTTGACAAATCTATATTGATGAGGATAATGAATAAACTCGTACCTAGGAAAACACAAGCCACAAATTGTATCAGAATTTTGAGGGAAAAAATAATGGATGAATATGAAAAATCACCTCACAGTGGCAGTAGATGAGAGGAAAATATCCCTTTGAAGGTAAAAAACTCTGGAACCTTGATGACCCGTGCAGAAAGAGTGATTTAAGGGGTGGAAACAATCAATAAGAAATAAAATAAATTTTTTTTAGAAGAAGTTTGGAACATTTAGAACGTATAGTATTAAACTACCCACATTGTACAATAGTCGTAGGCATCACTGGCCAATGCACAATAGAATAGTCAGAAATTACCAAAAGAAATTACAGCACCTATCAGCTTCAGTTACAAATACATCCCTAAAAATTTGGCTTCACAGTAGGAAGCACTGCAAATCAAATATAACCATATCAATGAGATTCATAAGTATCTCCTTTATCTTCAATTTCATGATTTATTTCAATCTGCTTGCCTTCCTTCCTTTCCAATTCACTGTAGATTGTGATTTTAATATTCTCGATAGGTACAACACGGAGGTAGGCCACTACTCGGTACTTTTCCTCAGACAAGTATTGAACCCTATAATTATACTTCTCAACACAATAAACACTGGGAAGAATAAGCGCCTCTACAAGTTGGGGAACAAAAGGAAACCCATGAATCTTGTACCAAGCCAACATACACCATTTCTCTGCAACAGGTTCATACTTGTTATACAAGTTATTGGAAGAGAGTTCATATTTGGAGTACAAAGCCTTTTCCACTACTCCAACTTGTCCAATATCGGTTACGATGGACCTAGAAACTTTTGGAGCCCTTTCTACTACGTGATAAATTTCACAAGTCCGTGATTTTAGAATATGGGGCACACAACTATCAAGCTGATCAATCACATTACCCAACTTTTTTTCTGCGAATTGCAGAATCTCGAAAGGATTTATCTCGACCTTCTAGTAGATAGGCATGACAAAAATATTAACAACTCCCTCCATGGCACAAACCCCTTGTTTTAAAGGCCTCAATGTCTCTCTGGTATAATCGTAGACTCTAGAAAGATGATCTCTAGTCTTTTGAGCGGCATCATGGAACAATCCACAGTATCTGAGCCTTTCATCCCCTTCATTCTAGCAATTCAACTGAAAGAAAGAAAAGAATGCATGAACAAATACTAAAATATCTGCATTTGTAACATAGGAGATAAATATAAATGCGATCCAAACTTATTTTCTTGTCCTCCTTGAGTGGTTCTCATTTTCTTATTTTTATTAGGTGCTTACGCAAACAAATCATTCACTCGTCATCAACATCGTTATTGTTTTTTAAATTCCTACTTCCCTTAAATATATGGTTTACTTTTTCTTTTCCCTTTGTTTTCCATGGAAACCCACACTTGACCATAAAGTGAGAAACCCTTCAAAACTTCACGCGACTACGGTGATAGTTTTACCTATTTTTGGATAGATATTTCTTACATCCAACATTTAGGATGGCCTTATCACATGGTTTACTGGTCTGGCATGCGACTATAGTGCTAGCTAAGTGGTTTCTCGGATTCCTTGATTCAAGGAAGATTTTTTTTTAACAAATAAGGTGTAGAAATGCACGAGCGAATGCACCCTAGAAACATAATCACAAGAAGAATGCACCCTAGAAATAAGGTATTCAAATCATGAGAACAAGAAGTATTCACTCTAGAAACATGTGCCAACATTTCAAGAAAAACATGTGTGAATGCATCAAAATATGTGCTATAAGAGAGGGTGGTCCAAGGAAAACCAAATGTTATTTTGCAATCATCATCTTCCAAGTGTGATACCACTCCAAAGAGATAGGTTGGTCTAGTATTAATCCTCCATGTGGTCAAATAGAGTTTAGCAAAGGATGGATACACCCAAATAACCCTTATCAAGTGTGCACAAGGCTACTTGTCCATAAAGGGATGTTAAAAATAATGTGGTTTGAAGGAATATGTATTAAATGTACTCATATATGTTAATTCATTTTAACTAGGAGACTTCAAACCCACATAAGTATATCAATAATATTGTTGGAACCATTCAGGGTGATCTTAACTGAGTAATGCCAAACATAGCAAAGTACAAACCATAGGCATTCATGTCATCAAGGAATAATTATCAACACTTTAAAACTTAGGGAGACCCTAAGTTGATGGTTTCCCACTCAATAAAATGGACAAAGTGTTAAATAATTCTATCAATGCTAAGAAAACAATATTCCAAGCATGCCAACAATGTTAAAAAGGAGAGAGCTCATCAAGATGTTAGATATTAACAGCATGTTATGGAATCCATCAAAATTCCATGAAGAGAACTCATCCAATTATTACTATCAACAACTCATTATCAAATCAATCAAAGAAGAGCAACATCTCTAAGTCATGGTTCACATGTACCCAAGTCCATACATTAAATCATCATGCAATATTGATTTATCACAAGTGTAACCCTCTTACATTATCAAGGATAATAAAAATGATTATTCACTTCACATTCCCATAATTTGAAACTATTTATTATTTACTAAAACCTAAACTTACAATATAATGACATTAAAATTGTACTTTATATCTTATATATCCCTTTTTGGTTAATTATTTTATTAAAAATGTACAAAGATAAAAAAGCAATGTGCCTTTTTTTTGTTAATTATTTTATTAAAAATGTATAAAGATAAAAGAACAATGTGCCTTAACAATTTCAAATCCCTTTTTTTAAGGTTAATTATTCTATTAAGAATGTACAAAAGATAAGAGAGAAATGTACCTTAACAATTTAATATTTTATTCACTATGTATAATTCATGTATAAACAATTAATATACTATTCCCACTAATGGTCTCAAAACAAAGAATAGTCTTATGTCTTTACCATTCATAAACACTTTGATATATATATATATATATATATATATA
>LPNX010413144.1:56291-84314 GCA_001517045.1 Pseudotsuga menziesii
ATAATGTTATTGAGTTCTTCATCAAATCAAAACCTACTTATCGTCATCGAATTTATTATGAAGTAGTTTTAATTACCAAGTGTTAAAATATTAATAAACATGAGTAAAAAAAAAATTATGAAATGATTTTGATCCTTCTAAATTTGATTGATAATGGGTATCAATCCTATAGTTTTAATGTTGTAACGATTCTTGGCCCACCCAATTAGTGCCATGCAAAGAAAGAGAGGGAACACTCCTAATTTAGTCTCAAAGCTGCACACCTTTAGTTAACTGGACATACATTTAAGTCTTAGTTACAATAGTAGTTGTAACCTCATTTAGGAAAGCATAGCACTAGTTAACTGGTTGTCCTACTTTTAGGTAAGGTGATCAGTCTTTGAAAAGTATGCATGCTAGGTTTGAACAACAGTTAGGAATTAGCTACAGTGGAAGTTAAGGGACTAATCAAATGAGTTCTCATGAACAGTTGGCACTTGAGTTTTCATGTGGTTCAAGACTAAAACACATAAATATGAGTTTTCTACAGCATTCTACATTTACAAGTTTGTGAGAGTGATTTTGAGTAAAATATATTTGGTGATTTATTTTTCTCAATGGTGAACAATCTCTTTGAGGAATACCTTGAAAAAGATCCCAGTTCTTAAGACACATGAACAGTGATTGGAGAAATAACCTACAGGTTGATATTGAAGATGAGTTATGGGATGGCAATATCTCAATGAATGGAGTGATAAAAGTAGGGTAGCCATGCAAACTTGAGTGGATGAGGTCTTGCAAAAGTTGATTGAATCCCAGAAAAGACTTCCCAACTAGCTATTAACTTAGACAAGATGTCCATAGCACTTTCATAAATGGAAAATGACAAATCTTGGGTTAGATGGCTTGCCACCGAGCTTTGGAAGACTACTTAGAACTCTATTGGCCCAAATCCTCTACATATATACAAGGAAGCAATCTGAAACAATGGTGTTACTAAATTCATAATCAAGGTCGGTGACCTGGAAGTGGAACTGATTTCAAACTGAAGTCCCATCATGCAATAAACTGTATCTTTTAAAAATAATTGCAAAGGCCCTTTCTCTGAGAATTAAAAAATATTCTACAGACAATTATTAGACCCGATCAGATAGGATTTATATGGGGAAATTTATTCTAGGGCAGATGTCTGGGATGCGATGCCTTGTTCATCAAAATTGACTTTGAAAAAGGTTATGATGGAATAAGTGGACCTTTATCCTAGCCATTCTATAGCATTGGGCTTTGGCCCCTTCTTTCTCTGGCCACTTTGGCCTGCCTTTCCATTACTGGATGCAAATGAGGATGTAAGCAAGTTACAAGTTGACCAAATCAATCAGCCAGTTTTCCATCAATCCCTGGCCTCTATGTCATGGGAAAAAGGTTTTAGGTATCTAATTACAACAAAAGTGGGCCTAGGTATAATCGAGTGAATTCCCCTTCCTGAGCTAGAAGTAGGTCAAAGAGTCAAAAGGCCACTTCCCATATGACTCACTTCTTACAAAGTTCAAGGATCAAGAAGATATTTCCATAATATAATCTAAACGCAGATGAAAATGCATGGACTGTTAGGCTATATGGCAATCACGAATGTCACTTAAGTAAGCAATTTTAGGGTGGGATGATAAATAACCAAAGAATAGAAGTCAAAACTAGACTTCATAAATCAGGACTGACAATGTAGGATGTCCTTTGAGGGCATAGAGTACGATCATGCAGGGAAACATTTACTTTGGTTAAATGCATGCTTTTAATACTAAGTTAGCTACACAATGTTCAGTTAGAATGAGGTTGTGCAGAACATATATTTACTTGCTAGAGATCGGTGCTAAGGATGAAATATTGGTACTATTTGTTAATGTTGGGAAAAGATGTCATCTCAATATGCATCATGCCATGTAGCTATCCAATAAGAACACTGTGATGTTAGTATTTTTTTCTGTATTACAAGATGCATGCTTTCCAAAAAGTTGGAAGGGAAGAAGAAAGGTTGATTGTATTTTTCTTGGATTTTGTCAAGTAACAAAAAACAATACAGGCAGTAATATTACAAAGATTCTTCAATCTCATTATACCCCATGAACAATCTTTCTAGTGGGTACATAACAGAAAATTTGCTTCAATGTTAGTCATTGGGAATATTCAAACCTGAGCCATGGACAGTAAGGATCATGAGCATGCAAAATAATCTACATATTTCCATAAATATTATTCAAAGAAACAATAAATCTTGTATGAATTTTTCTTGTCTTTTGAAGATATCTTGTATGTTCTTTTCATGTCAAGTAACAAGAAACAAATTACAATACAAGAAATAATATTACAAAGTTTTTTCACTCTTGTTGTACACCATGGACAGTATTTCTAGTGGATATACAAAATGCTCTTCAATGTTAATCGTTCAAAATATTCAAACCTGTGATTCCTGACTCATGGGTAGTAAGGATCATAAGCATGTAAGTTTTCTTATTCTAGCTAAAATATAATTTCAAAAATAAAATACATCATTTTTTGCTAACCAAAAACAAGTTGATATAGATCAATCAGTCTCAACTATACTGTAGGTTGGAATATATATCCAAAAAAAGAAGTTAAGAGATATCTGAAATCATAAATTTATATAGTACTACAACATCCATTAAAAAAACATATAAAATAGACAAGTTTAGATCTTCTTGCACTATCGAAACATACCATGCATCATCACAGCATGTTATCATTAAAACTTACATGCAATAGAAAGGAATGTGAAAAACCATAAATCTCTACAAGGGTATGTCAAAAATTAAGATTGAGTATGTAGTTTCACACCATACATCATAGGAAACATGTGAAAACAATGAATTCTCAAACTAACTTTCCTCTTCAAAATGATACTAGAAATATCAAACCCAAGGCTTCAGACTTCAATCATAAATGCCAATGAAAAGCTTCAGTGGCATAGTTAAGAAGACATCTCTAAGGACTGAAAGTGCTTATGTTTTTCATAATGCAAGATTGACATTTTGTAATTCAACAAACATATCAGGAAGCAATTTGAGAACACAAAGTGATGAAAGCCCATGCTGCACAAAAGGAATTCTATAATTGGTCAACTTTTACTCCTTGTAATTATATATCTGATAATAACATACAGAGATATCAACACCAATTCCATTATCTCCAATAAAGCTAGGTCATAATGATCAGGCTTATTCGGTAGGGTAGGGTCAATGCTTATTAGCTAAGATAGGGTCAACATGGTAGTCCAAGTAGTTGAACCCTCTAGAATAATTTACAGCAACCTTACAAGTGTTTTAGTTCCAAGACAATCATTGGTCTGCGGCCTAGGAGTGTGTTGGCAGGTTTTGAAGCCAATTTCCATCCTAAATTTGACCTATTCTCTTGGGTGTTGCTCTTAAAGGATAACTATCCCTTCTAAAAGAGACAAAGAGAATGGAGAGGAGAGACTGAAACTTGATATATCTCTATGATCGTCTTCAACACCCTTCTCTAAAAAGATGCCATGCAAATAAGAAAATAAGAGGGTTGTTGGAATCCATGCAAACAAGAAAATAAGACAAAATGAAAATCAATTCCTCTAGTACACATTATAGCTTCTTGGTATCATAATATGAGAAGGATTTTCCATAAATCCAATCCAAATCATTTTGAATAAATCCTTGAATATTAGGTTTGACTATCTTGTAGATTACCCCATGTATGAGCTCTCTCTTAGAAATCCTCTTATCTACACAATTTGGAAGTATACCCAATATGCCCTATTGGTGTTGGAAAGGTATAGATTGATCCATATGCAATATACCATCCATTTATAGGTCCCTCATGACATTAAATACATTAACAAATGGATTAGGCCACTAGAATGTTTCCTCTATTAGTTCGTGCAAGAGCTAGGGTCAAGGATAAATCATCTGTAAAATGCAATTACTGGTTAGTATATGCTTCACCATCTCAAGCCCAACTAATTTTGGCTATTGTATGGGCATCCCTAGCTCGATAGAGAAGCTCCAACAAGGAAATTAGAACTCAAGGTCCCCAGTGTACTTAATTGTATTAAATAGATGCACCTCTAAATCACACTTGTTAATACTTGGTTGCTTCCTAATTTTGATTTCTTTTACTCAACAATATTGTTCTACCATATTGCCTCAACTTCTAAGAATTCAGTCACTCTTTGGATTATTGCTTATTTCCAATAATTCTAGCACGTTCCATGAGTGGGCTACAAATGGGCCAAGGAATAGATCAATATGATTATAGAGTACAATCGGTGGCCACTAGATTGTGGGAGTGACAAATAAAGATAATCTATCAATGATAATCCTTATGCGTGTATGCTAACTAAGAATTGATTCAAAATACAAATTTTAATGATTCAAACAACTTATTAGGGGAATCAAAATAATTATCTTTTATCCAATGGAAATGCCATAAAACTAATTGACATCACCTAAGGACAAGATTTCAAATGTTGTCAACATTCCTTCTCCATGGGAGGGTCATTAATATCCTCCAAGAACACTCTATGTGGAAGAAAAAATCTTACAACTCTTCCCCTTATTCCATCATCACTTTGAAGAGAAATTTGGGCAACATGAGGCCAAGGCAAAGCAAGAATGTGAGTGGACACATATTAGCTTCTCACACTTTTTGACAATAAATTGGTAGCATAACCTTAGATTGAAGAGATACCCTTGGCCTAGCTAGGGAACATAGTCATACTAAGGTCATCCTTAAAGTATATGAGTTTAGTCTAGCTGGTCCTAGTAGGACTGTGAATTAGCCTAAAACCTAGCTAGGAGAGGTTACAACAGTCCACTTTAAGGATGAGGGAGGTCATCCTAGTCCATGGCCCATCTAGGAGAGATCATACAAAGTCACAATCCATTAGGATAAACCTTACACAATCACAAATAAGGTTTGGCATCCCCAGAGGGATGACGCCAAAGCTAATAGTACAAGAGTATCCCATACAACTGAATAGGGCCTATATTTTAAGCAGAAAAATGGTCTTGGATCAACCTAAAAAAGTCACGGGTCATATTCATAGAGTCTCAACCCAGCATCGCAACAGGAGAGACACCACACATTCCATGGGTAAGATGCATAAGGTCACAACTCAACAAGAGAGACACCACATAGTCCATAGGTCTTATGCATAAGGTCACTTCATGGTTCATGGTTCATAAGGTCACTGAATGGTTCATGGTTCATAAGGTCATTTCATGGTTCATGGTTCATGGTCTTTTCCAATATTGCACATCCACTCAAAAACAAGTCGCTTATGGGCCTGACGAATTCGGGCCAATTGTAATCCTCTTGGAGCTAGACAGAAGCAATTTCCACCTTAAAAAACGCATGCATGCATCCATTGCTTGGGTTTAAACACCAAAAAACACAAACTTACATCCATCGCTTGGGTTTAAACACTAATATCTGATAGGGTTTGATTTCTCATGTAGGGTTTCCGAGAATCCTTGTGTAGTAACCAAGTTTTGCAATTATAGGATTAAGAAGAAAATATCGGCACATATTGGGCAATCAAAAAAGATGTTGATAGCCATTGCAATCGATGCAATGGAAATTAAACCCTATGAAAATCTATAAACATTAACACAAACCCTTGGACAACAATCGAGTATTAAAAACAACAACAACATATAATTTAATGTGGAAAATGAAAATAACACCAACAAGATACATCGCATGCATGAAATAAGGGAAAACAAATGGGGATGAGAAATAGAATGGTGTACCTTAGCGAGCAATGCCAAAAATCCCTTGACCTCGGTGAGCACAAGATATCCAAGCCTCCATTGTCTGTAGGCAGCTATTTTTCCTCCTCATCTTTTAGCGGGTGCCATGTCGTAAAACCCTAATGGAAATAGAAAATACTGAATGGCATACCCTCCCAGTCCTCAACAAGAATTATACCCTCAACATGAATTATACTCTCCCAGTCCTTCTCTTCCATAATTTCCATAACACCATTAATTTTCCCCTGCCCCTAAAGCACCAATAGTGTAAATGCCTCATAACAATTGGGTACCTATTAATATTTTACAGAGGAAATATTTTTGTCACTTGTTGGAAAATGGAGCAATGGGCTCACGATGGAATCCGCTAGCCGCAGGTTTCGAGGAATGGGCTCACGTTGGAGGAATGGGGGAATGGCCAATATTTTCGTGGATCACGATGGAGAAATGGATGAATGGGAAATATTTTCATTTGTTGTTTAATGCATAGGCCAATATTAATCATGGTATTGTATAGTATCCACTTAAGAAAAAGGACATAGCATCCACTTTATATAGTATTGTATAAACATCCATTTGACCAAAAACTTAGTACATATATAATTCCTTATCGTTAACACATTAATAAATTTTTTCATTGAAAATCTAACATTGAAGAATAAAAAGGGAAACAATTTGTAACAAGTGTTTTTTAGCACATCCTTACCACTTAGGCTATCCCTATTTATTAAGTCACCCTTGTTGACTTGACATTTTTGACGATGTAGTATATCTCATTTCTTCTCAAGTTCGACTTCATGTCATTCCATTCACTTCTTGTGTTAGACATCCTTATAGCAATGTCCTCATTGGTTTCCTTCTAGGATGTCTCTAGATGCCTTTTTCCATTGATTGTATCCTCTTGGTTTTAATTAATTGAGTGGTTGATGTTTGAATGAGTGATTTGTGCTTGACTACCTAATAGTTTCTTCCACTTCATATTGCATACAAGATGATGGCGATGATGATGATGGTGATGATGATGGACATGATGATGATGATGATGAGGATGAGGATGAGGATGATGATGATGATGATGTCAATGATGATCATGATGATCAGGATGAGGATGATGATGATGACAATGTCAATGATGATCATGATGATGATGATGATGGCGATGATGATGATGAAGATGACGCTAATGATGATATTGGTGATGATGATGTCGATACTGATGATGATGATAATGACAGTGATGATGATGATGATGTTAATGATTATGAAGATGAGGATGATGATGATGTTGAGGATGATGGTGATGATGATCACTAGTCAATGATGATGATGATGATATGATGATGATGATGATGATGATGATGATGATGTCGATGATGATGATGATGACGATGAGGATGATGATGATGATGACAATGATGATGATGATGATGATGATGATTGGCTTTCACGGGCCGGGTGGAGGATGAGACTCGACCGCAATGGGTTGCACCGGGGTTAAAACAACCTAGGGCATTAGTGGTTGAACTGGTGAATCGAGATACCATACTGGAATTCCCAATGTGAAGTTAGGTAGGCTTAAGGTGGCCATTACCGGCTTGCTCATGACCTCAGGTGGGGGAAAGAGGAATGGAATCATATGGACTGGCGATGAGCCCAGATAACTCCCTGTTGGTCAAAAGGGAGGATGCTTAGTGCCATGAGATTGGTCAAAAGGGAGGACGCTTAGTGCCTCCAGATCATTGGTCAAAAGAAACTTTCTGTTAGTCCTCCCTTTTTTATAACTCCCTATTGGTCAAAAGGGAGGATGCTTAGTGATGTGAGAAGCCCTCCTTCTCTACCCCCTCTACCTTTTAGGCCATCCGATTTTAATGGTTTCAAACAATATTAGTGAAGGGCCTAGATCTATAGGAGCTTACTCTTCATCGTATCCTAGAATACCCTGGAGGGTGATGATTGGGTAAAGGAGGAAGGGTAATAAGGACAGTTACTTTTAGGTTGATTTTAGTTAAGCTACATTCATTTAATTAAGCCATTAGAATTTGTTTGGAATTTACACATTGTTTGTAAAAGAAATTGCAGGAAATTGAAACAGAAATTGAAATTAAACTATTATGCTGGATAGAGGCGGCTGAGCCACACTAACAGTCCCTATTAAACTGAAATTCAACCCCTATTAAACTCAAATTGAACTTCTGATTGACAGACCGCACATTTTTTATCAAATTTGGCGAGGGGGTCACAATTTTTTTTCAGAAACAGGTGAGGGGGTCGCACAGATTTCAAAGACAATCGTGGTTTGTGTTTTCGAGTGAAGTCGCACCTTTCAAGGGATTAAGTGCACCCTGGGTTCACTTGTCATACCATTAAGTGCACCCTCATCACCTGTTTCGGCCCGGTAATTGCTACCTGCTCCGGATTTGGGGTTTTTTTTATCTAGAGTGAGATCCGACTGACAGTAACCTGTACTATGGCCAAATTGACTCGAATTTTCCTAGCAGAGGCTTTGGCAAGACTAATCACTGCAAATAAACTAGATCTAAATTGAATTTAACATGAAATTTTAAAACTAGGGAAAAACTTGAAAAGCTTGAGATTTTAAAAATTTGGACCAAGGATCGACCTAGTATGGTCGCCAGTTCTATAGCAGGGATTTCTCCTTGCTACAGGGATAGGAATGGGTCCCTTCTGTCTATAGGATAGAAGGGTAGGTTCCTGCTTCAAAAAATACTGAAAGGAAAAATGGAATGTAAAGAATAGTAATAAAAGCTTAGTGAGCTTAGTGAGATGTGGGGGTCTAATGGAGGGCCATGAAGTGGCGTCCTTGCTTGGTGTAGGTCATAGAGAGCTTAGTGAGGGATTTTTTGGGTTAACAATGATGATGACGATGATGATGGTGATGGTGGTGATTCTGATGATGATGCTAATGATGATGATGATGATGAGGATGAGCATGATGGTGATGGTGATGATGATGGACAAAATGATGATGATGATGATTATTATAATGATGCTGATGAGGATGATGATGATGATGATGTCAATGATGATGATGATGATGATGATCATCATCATCATCGTCATCATCATATAGTTGAAAAGTTTGGAGGGGTGTTACCTCTTATTCCCCAAAGGTTCACATTTTTTTCTTCCTCCTTAAAATTTTTAGGGTTGTGGATTGTTGCATCCAACTTAGTGTGCATGGTCCTTTTGCCATGGGTTTAATGTATTTGCATCATATACCTCATGTCTACTATAAACTTTATGAAACTCTCATTCATGAACTTAAGGTTGGTCCTATATTCATGAACTTAAGGATGGTCCTTGTTTGATTGCCTAAGCATACAATTGGTTTAAGGATGGTCCTGGAACCGGGTTTGCAGCTTACTGTATAGAGGTACGTGTATTGGATTGAAATGAAAGAATAAGTTTCCAAGTAAATTTAGGGATGTGTTGTTTATAGCACTAATGAGGAAAACATTAGTTATTTGAATTAATACAATAATAAGTTAAAAGAATAGTTAATGGGGAAAGCTATAAGGTAATATTTATATAAGCCATAGCTTGCTAGGACGTCATCATGATAGTTAATTTGGTGTCAATTCAATGATGATGATGGTGATGATGATGATGGTGATGATGATGATGGTGATGATGATGGTGATGGTGATGATGATGATGATGATGACGATGATGATGAATATGTTGATCAGGAAGAAGGTCATGCTGACGTTAATGATGATGATGAAGATGGTGATGATGATGACTATGATGATGATGATGATGATGATGATGAAGATGATGATGATGATGATGGTAATGGTGACGATGATGAAAATGGTGATGATGATGATGAAGATAGTCATGATGATGATGATCATGATGATGATGATGGTGACGATGATGTCAATTATTATGGTGATGATGATGTCGAGGGTTTTTATTAGACCTTAATTAAGAACCAAGTGCATTTTTTATTATATTATTATGTTATGAAGTGTGAGGCTATGATTGTTATTATTAATTGTTTATTTTTATTATTTATACATTCATGATTGCACTTGTATGGGCCTCAATGAATTGAGACACTTTCTTTCTCATTACCTTCTTAAAGGGGGTGAATGATAAAAGCTTATTAGTTCATATTTGAATATTGTAGACAAAAACTAGGGCCTACATATTAAAAATGGTAGACCTAAATAGAATATGGAGGTGATCCTAGGTTCTTAATATAGTTATACAAGTCATTGTTTCTTGGTGTTATAATTTCAACTTGTATCTCTAAATTCCTTTGTGATTAACTTAAAGTTCCAAGTAAAAGTCACTCTCGAAGAGTACATAGAGACAAGCTTACATATGTAATGTGTGTGTCCATGTAAATGCCCATCTTCTAGTATTATAACTTGGGAATTTACCTCTATGTTTTCAATCACTCTTTTACTATGTAAAATAAATCCCACGGGAATCAAACTTTGGTTAATAGTGTAGCGTAATGCTGGAAGATTTGATAGGGGCCATAAAAATTGAGCAAATAATTGCTTTTTTCCTTGAGAGATGTCTGCTTATAAGGCCAAAGATGTAAAAAAAGTCAATGCACTTCTTCAAAGTAACACTATGAGCATTATTGAAATGCTTGTTGCTTCATTCCATTTTAAACCAAGACCAAAACATCCTTAAGAGTACAAAGAAATTTAGATTTTGTGTTAAGATTTATATCCACTTCTTGTGCCTTGGATGTTCTTGGTAAAGATGAGGTATGGATGGGGGCTTGTCCAAAACAACCTTGTAGGGTGACATTTTGGTAGCACCATGATAGGTGGTACTGTGCTACCTTTCTGCAAGGGGGGTTTATGAGGGGGGTGGAGGAGTGGAGTGTGGGGGAACTACTAATTCCAATGGTTGTACCCGTTAATGTAAAACCAAATGGATAAGAATATTTTTATGGTCAACACCTCACAACCTCTATTACTTGTTATTAACTCTAATAACTCAAGTCCTGCAGTATAAAGAAGTATTATGACAAGAATCATCATCGTGGACATCTACATTATCATCATCGTCATCATTAATTCCATATGGTACATCAACATCATCTTGATCATCATCCTCATTACCATCATCATCATCGGCATTAAGTACATCATCAAAAAAATCATCGTCATCATTGCCATTATGGTCACTCATATGCCATTAGTGTTCTTAATCATTCATTTCCATTAGGATTCATGTCATGTAATTGTTAAGGTTATTTATATGTCATTATAGTCATTTTGATGATAATAGGATCATTTAGATGTTGCTACAAACATTTAGGTGCCATTAGAATTAATTAGGATCCAAAAGTGCTACCACATTCATAATCATCGTTGGCATCCACATTGTCATCATCATCATACAATAAATCAATATCATTGTCATTGTCATAGTCATCATCAATGTCATTGATAATATAGTTGTGATAATAATCAAGCAAGGAGCCCTACTACCTCACAAGAATGGATGATATAGTCTTATACTTATCAAATCATATCCATACACTCCATCATAATTATCGTAATGCATCATCATCATGTTGTTAGGGCTAATCAGGTGCAGTTAAGGTCTATCAAATGTTGTTGGGGACACTCAAATGTCATTAGAGCAATTTAGGTGACATTAAGCTAATTTACCCTTCATTACGATTAATCAAGATCAAAAAGTGCTATGATTATGACCATTTAGGTTCCACTATGATAACTCAAGATCCAAAAGTACTATGACATGAATCATGATCATTGACATTGGCATTGATATATCTAACATTATGTTGGACGTTTTTCAAACACAATTCCTAGCTCTAAACCTAGTGCAATTCCTATCTGGGTTCTTTCAAAATTTATGGCATTATTCCAAGTGCTATATCTAGATATATACCTAATGCTATGTTGGATGTTTTCTAGGTGCAATTCTTGGCTCTATACTTGGCGCTATGTTGGATGTTTTTCCTGTCGAAATTCATGGCACAATTCTTGTCGCTAAACCTGGATTAATATATGGTGCTATGTTACTCAAGATGTTTTTTTGGAGGCTATTATGGGAATTATATGGGATGCTTTTTTGGACATTAACTGGGACTGTTAGAAAACATGACCACAAAGCAATAACAGATATACAGTTAAATCAATCAACAAGATGCAAAACACATTAAAACATTATAGAGAGACATAGATATAATGTGGTTCACCCAAATGATGGGCTACGTCCACAAAGAAATTGCCAGTCCTTTTATTACAGTCCAGAAATATGAAGGGATACAACCTACAACAAAATTGATGCACTTCATCTTCATGCTCTCACACAATCTCTCTTTCAATATAATACAATACCATACTCAATCGTTTTACAATGCTTTCTTTTATAGGGGAAATACAATGGGAAAATTCTAGGTTTAACCCAATACCATGGGTCCGCAAAACTATTGGCCAACACATATCGCAAAAAAATTTCTCGGGAGCTCCACCCTTGAACCCCTGTTTCTTAGGGGCACTGCCCCTGAAACCCAAGGTAGGGGGAATGAGTGTACAGTATGTCTGGGTTACAAACATGACTGGATAATATCTCTGGATCTAGAAGATTAGGCTCCAGAACCAACAATCTCCCACTTGGAGACTGATCACAGCAACTCCACTGCTACTGCAATTTCTGGACTATGCTCTAGAGCTTGGACTTGGCAAATTTTTTATTTTCACTTCAATGCTTGAAGGCCAATAGAAACCGAGTAGGAACTCAGTTTCTCTTTGGTTAGTCCATTTGTCAACATGTCTACATGATTCTGGCTAGTGTGTATATTTTCTAGTTTTAATATTTCTTCATCTAGAATAGATCTTATGAAGTGGTACTTGAGTTGTATATGTTTATTCCTCCAATGAAAGGATGAGTTCTTTGGAAGATGAATGGCACTTTGGCTATCGCTGTAAAACCTACTATTATCTTGCTTCTTACCCAATTCTTCCATGAGCCTCTGAAACCAAATCATCTCCTTACTAGCTTCTGTAGCAACAACATACTATGCTTCTGTTGTTGAAAGTGCAACAACCTGTTGCAGATTTGAAATCTAACTTACTATTGTTCCACGCACAGTAAACACATACCCTGTGGTGCTCGTCCTGCTGTCTTTATCACCAGCCATATTTGCATCAACATATCCCTATAGAACAATGTCTAAACCTCCAAAACATAATGCATATTAAGTGGTACCTCTCAAATACCTGAGAATCCACTGTACTGCTTTCCAATCTTCTTTACCTGGATTATTCATATAACTGCTCACAACTCCCACTACTATGCAATATCTGGTCTTGTGCACACCATGGCATACATCAAGCTTCCAACCGCTGATGAATAGGGAATCTTGGAGATGTAATTTATCACTTCCTATGTCTCTGGACACATGTCCTTACTTAGTTTGAAATGGCTAGCCAAAGGTGTACTGACTGATTTTGCATTTTGTATTCTAAACCTCTACAACACATTTTCTATGTACTCACCTTGAGACAACCTCAATTTGTGATTTTTCCTATCTCTTGTTATTCTCATACCAAGGATTTGCTTTGCAGCACCCAAATCCTTCATCGCAAATGATTTAGCTAGTTTTATTTTNATAAATCCTATAAAAAGCATGTCATCCACATACAATAACAAGATAATATATCTTCCGTTATGTAGCCTCTTGAAATAAATACAGTGGTCAGAATGATATCTATCATAAACTTCTAAAATTTTAAATACCACTTCCTTGGAGCTTGTTTCAGGCCATACAAGCTCTTCTTCAACCTGCAAACCAAATTCTCCTTCCCTTTGACCTCATACCCTTGTGGCTGCTTCATATAAATCTCTTCCTCCAAATACCCATGGAGAAAGGATGTTTTTACATGTAACTGTTCAATATGCAAATCTTCTATCGCCACTAGATTTAAAATAGTTCTAATTGAAGTCATTTTAACAACAGGAGAAAATATTCCATCAACATCTATGCCTTTCTTTTGTGCAAACTCCTTTACAACAAGTCTAGCCTTATACTGCTTCTTTGATCCATCTTCCTCCTTCAACCTGTAAAGCCATTTATTCTGCAATGCCCTTTTTTCTGCAGGCAACTTAACCAGATCCCAAGTTTGGTTTCTTACCAATGAATCCATCTCCTCATCCATGCCTTGCTCCCACTTCTTTCTAGTTTCTACATGAATTTATTCTTCAAAACATTATAGTTCACTAGAATCGGTCATCAATAAATAATACACTGAAGGAAATAATCGTTAAGGGGGTCTACTTAACCTGGTAGATTTTCATACATTTGCAGGCGTTTCAGGTACCCGCCGCTGCTCTTGATTTTTTGGTGCCTTTGGAACTTCATTTTCTTTGATTTCATCAAGGACTGTGTATTCTTTGTTTTCCTTTTCTTATTTGTTTCCCCTCAACTGATCTTTGTACATGACCTTTACATTGAATAGTACATCTCTACTTGTAATGATTTTGTGACTTTTAAGATACCATAAGTGATAACCAAAATCATCAACCCCATATCCAATAAAGGTACATATCTTGAATTTAGCCTCAACCTTTGTTCTATCATCTGTATCAATATGGAAAAATGCTTCACAACCATAAGTTCTCATAAATGAGTATTTTACCTATTTACCTATCCATTCCTCATATGGAATGCCACCATCCAAAGCGCTTGAAGGCCCTTTGTTTATTAAATAAATAGCAGTGTTTATAGTATCATCCCAAAACTACAAGGGCAACCCTACATGGAATCTCATACACCTTGCACGCTCCATCATCGTTCTATTCATCCTTTCTGACACACCATTTTCTTGTGGTGTTCCAAGGATTGTCTTCTCTCTGTGAATCCCATTGTGTGAACTGTAACTGTCAAACTCCTTTATTAGATCTGAGTCATTTCAACCTTTTTCCTGTCTCATTCTTAGCAAAAGATTTCCACTTCTTAAAAGTATCAAACATATTAGATTGTTTTCTAATGCAATAAACCCAATTTTTTCTAGTTGCATCATCAATAAAATTAACATACAAATGAGAGCCACCAAGAGATTGTACCTGAGCTGGTCCCATACATCTATATGGACAAGCTCTAACTTTTCACTATTCTTTTGTTACCCAACCCTAATAAATCTAACTCTCTTTTGTTTTCCATAAACATAGTTCTCACAGAATTCCCAACTTACCTACTTTAGATCTGGAAGCAGTTTCCTTGAGTGGAGAATCTACATTCCCTTCTCACTCATGTGGCTAAGCCTATGATACCACAACATCGCACCTGTTTCTGTGGAAGCTACAGAGATAGAATAATTAGTATTATGAGGACATAAATATAACGTACCTACCCTATCTCCTTTTTCTATTACCAATGATCCCTTAGTGATGTTCCGCCACATTTCTCCAAACGTAGACAAACAGTCACTATCTCCCAACTGCCCTGTTGAGATCAGATTTATTTTCATAGTAGGAATGTGACTTACATCCTTTAGAAGCCAGTTATTTCCATTATTTAACTTAATCTGTACCTTACTCTTTTCAACATTTTTACATGGTTCATCATCTCCCAATAGCACATGCCCAAAATCACCTTGAACATAATCACGAAAGAATTTCCTATGGGGTGTAGCATGACATGAAGCCCCTGAATCTACTACCGAGTAATCACTAGTATTATCTAATCCAAGAATCAAATCATCTTGTAACATGTCACCTACTACATTCACTTCCTGGGTAGTCTCTTGATGTCTGTCTCCTTTCTTCTTTCGAGCTCTACAGTCTTTCTTCATATGTCCTTTCTTACCACAGTTCCATCACTCTATTTTTCTGAATCTGGACTTGGATCTGCCCATTTTAGGCTTGCCACGATTTCCTGGGCTCCTTTTCTCGTTTTGTCTCCCTCTGCTCTCCATGGTCAATGCATTACCTGATGTCTCACCTATTCTTTTTCTTTACATTTCCTCGCTAAGAATAACACCAACAACATCATAAAAAATTAAGAGTGTTTGAACTAGGGACAGAGTTACTTACAGCCATGACCAAGCTATTTCAACTTTCTGGTAATGAGCACAATATTAGAAGATCCCTATTCTCATCACCAAAGTTCACTTTTACAGAACTTAACTAACTGGTAACTATATTAAACTCATTTAAATGGTCACCAATAGATCCACCTTCCGACATATTCATATTAAATAAATGCTTCATTAAAAATACCTTGTTAGAAGCCGAGGGTTTTTTCTAGAGATTACTCAATGCGCTAATCACAACCTCTGTTTTCTTTTTTCTTTTGAAATATTGAATGCCACCGACAAATCCAGGAACAGTCGTATTGTTCCCAGTGCCTTTCTGTCAAGAACCTCCCATTCTTCATCCTTCATAGCCATCGACTGTTTTGCTTTTTCTCCCAACAACAGGTACAGATCCTTCTGGTATAGATATTCCTCCATTTAAAGCTTCCATAACTGATAGTTTTGGCCATTAAACTTCTCGACCCTAAACTTTCCTTCTTCTTCCATTTCTCCCACTCGAACCAGGAACCCTTCTTTCGTGCGAGTTTACCAACCAAATAGACCTTTTGTCTCTGATAGCAATTGTTAATAAACAGGACCACCGAGCAAAAAAAGATATACAGTTAAATCAATAAACAGGATGCAAAACACATTAAAAAATAACAGAGAGACACAAATATAATGTCATTCACCCAAACGATGGGCTATGTCCAAAAAGAAATTGTGAGTCCTTTTATTACAGTCTAGAAAGATGAAGGGATACATCCTGTAGCAAAACCACTGCACTTCATCTTCATGCTCTCACAGCCTCTCTTCCAATATGATACAATACCATACTCAGTTGTTTTACAATGCTTTATTTTATAGGGGAAATACAATGGGAAAAATCTAGGGTTAACCCAATACCATGGGTCTACAAAACTGTTGGCCAACACATATCCCAAAAAAATTTCTCGGGGGCTCCACCTCCAAACCCTCGAACCACAAGGCAAGGGGAATGAGTTTATAGTACACCTGGGTTACAAACACGACTAAATAATATCTCTGGATCTGGAAGATTAGGCTCCACAGCCAACAGGGACCTTAATTGGGATGATAATTATGATGCTAATTGGGACACTAATTGGGACGCTAATTGGGACATTAATTGGAATGCTAATTATCATAAAAAATAGCACCAAATTTTAAAAAGGGACGCTAATTGGGATGCTAATTAGGATGCTAATTGGGACATTATTTGGGATGCTAATTGGGACTCTAATTGGGATGTTAATTGGGACACTAATTGGGATGGTACCTGGGATGCTAATCGGGATATTAATTGGGACACTAATTGAGATGCTAATTAGCATCCAAAATAGCGCCACATTTTAAAATGGGACGCAAATAACGCCATTAAAAGCGCCATCCCATATAAAAGCATCAACTTTGTCCAAAAAATGATGAAAAATACACTAAAAGTGACGATGGATACTAAAAAGGAATCTAAAAGAGACGTTAATCACAACGTTTTGTTGTAGCGGTAGCTGGGAATGAGGTACAGGTATCTGTGGATTGGAATCTCTATGCATAACATTGGGTTGATGTTGGGGCATCCCCCTACCAACTCCCTGGAATCCCAACATGTCAAAATAGTTGACATGTTTCCCCATCACAAAATCTGCATACAACTTTCAAAAGAATTACAACAATACTTCCCTATTTTTGTGTGAGGGAATGTCAAATACGATGTACCACCTATCCATCCAATGGTCTCTAATGGGTGGAAAGGTGCACCGCTCAATAGAAATATGTGGCCTAGTGATCTACGAAATGTCATCTGTCCGAGGCAGTCTAAATAATGAATAGATGTGTTCTTTTGTTATTTTCAGATTTTTTACCTCGTTGTAGCTCTACCCATTAGCCTATTGTTGTCTTTTCCTCTCCTTGTACAATGTAATGCTATACAAAGAATCATTCTATCTTGTGATCGTATCAACAATAGTCAACAATGAATATGACAGTGAACAGAGGAGCTCATCTCCACCCCTGCAAGCAGAACCAATCTCTCTCAGATGGCCAATAACCCTCAGTATATCAACATTGTTATCCATAGTAACCACTTCAATAATAAATACAAAAAAAATATCATTAGAAATATAAACACATGATATAATGACATCTCTAAGCACTGAAAAATATATAACTAATCTATGACAAATAACAAGATAAACTAAATCTATTATGTAAATTTAAAAATTGATCTTGAATTTTATAGTAAAGAATAAACATTTAACATTTTAAATTTTAAATTTATGTCATAAATTCAAGTATTAATTCCAATTTCCATATGCATGTGTACATAAAATGTCTTATGTACATATGTTGATTTCAAAGCTCCTCTAGCTTACTCTAAGGCTTGGATCATGAAGTTTCATCAAAATTGTGAGGTGCTGACTAATGCCCTTGCAGGACCAGATCCTAGATTGCAGGTAGAGGCAATGACTAGACCCTAGAATAGGTGTCACAATGTGCTATTGATGAATAAAATCCCAGTATAGGAAATGATTTTGTTAGATATGTAATTATTTGTTGTAGTGTGATGTTTTTGGGATTCCAAAGTCTATTTAGCAGATCTTTGTTTATATGTAATTTGGGCCATGTATGGATTCCACTTGATGCTATTTTAGTTCTATGACCTCTTTCTATATACCCATGAGAGACTTTAAATGCACAATTGTGTATAGTGGATTTTATGGTTGCAAGGCTTCCGCTCGATTATATCATGTATGATAATATGTGATTGGCATGTTTAATCAAACACATCAACTTACCTATGTATCTTCATGTTTGTAGAGCCTATTGTTGAACTTCATTGTCTTGACCTTAACCAGAAAGTACCCATCAATCAAGCGGAAATATTTGTTAAAAGCATGGGAAGCTTCTATACCTTATTTTGACACTTAAATTGGGAAGTTTCATCAAAACTATAAGGTGTTTATTGATGTTCTTAGACGACGAACTTCGATATTTCTGATAGAGGCAAGGGATTTACCATGTTTGTTTATGTATTTTAGGGAATATATGAAATCTACTTGATTTTTTTTCGTTGTATGCAAGCTTGCAATATAATTGACAACTTTTGCATATTTGTTAATTTTGGTTTGGATTCACAATGGTTCTTGCGAATATACATATATGCAAATAGTGAATTTAGTTTGTTTTTAATGAGTTAATTGGGGTTTTGGTTTCCATTGGGCATGTAAATTAGTTATGCAAACTTGCAATGTGCTTGAAAAACTTTGCATATTGGTAAATTTTGGTATGGATTCAGAAGGATGCTTGTGAATATGCATATGGAAATAGTGAAATTGATTTGTTTTTTATGAGTTAATTGGGGTTTTGGTTTCCATTTGGCATGTGAATTTTGGTAAATAATCAAAATTATTTTATTTTTATGATTAAATTGACGTTTTGGTTTCCATTGTCCAATTCCATTGGGGTTTTGATTTTCATTGGCCATAAATTAATTTATGTTGGTTTAATTTTTCAAATTAGGGAAAACAAATTAATGAATTCAGAAAAGAAAAAAAATAGTGAGAAGAAATCAGGAAAAACCTTACAAAGAGGAGTTTGATCCAAAGGTGGAGGTGGATGGCTTTGGCACACCCAAATCACGTTCGCCCACTCTCATTCTTCTCCATCCAACTCCAACAGCACTCCGATGTGGAAAAAATGACGGGCTTGGCCCGTTTTAAACAAAAAAAATGTTTTACAAAATGGGGACGCGATTTTGTTAGCTAAAACAGAGGCGATATTTGATTCAATAAAATGGAGGCGTGATTTGATCTACTATCTTGCTTGTCATACCTTTTGTCAGCCTTGGAACTAGGCTTGGCAGATTCATGGTTGCTTGGGATGTTTTTTTTTATGGATCAAGAGTGATTGACTTCACTCCACAGTTGCATATAAAAGGTCCCTCAACTTTGTGCACTCACCATTCATGCATTTGAGCAAATTATTCTAAATGAACTAGTTCATTTACTTTGATGATTAAAACAATATCATTACTATACCATGCATACCAATAAGTGAACTTAAAGTCTCATATTCAAATAACAAATTCCTCACAAGGTTAACACATATATGTATGCAGCCAAAGTCCATTAGGTACGAGTGTTGTAAACCTACTCTGATACCATTTGTAACAAACCCAATCTCCACCTTTCCATTACGATGGAAATTAGGTATAAAATTTTTACTTAAACATCTTTTAAGCTACCAAGATTACTAGTGTCGATGATTATTTGTCAAATTTAAAGTAGATCAACTCCATATTTATACATAGAGGAGGATATTTAATTTGATATACTATTATGTGATATGAAGGCTAACAACAAACTTTACACTAGATTGAACTCTTATAACACATTTTTTTCTTATACAAAACATCCAAATGAATACAACTAAAATATAATAGTTTCCACTTAGCTTATATATTCATCATCATCTTCTTCTATTCTTGAACTATAAAATTTAAAATTCTACACTAATCCAACACCATATTAGTGTTCTCTTTAGAGGGTATTAACCATTCCCTTTTAAAAACAAAACATAGTTTTAAGCAAAGGGTGTGAGATTACTTAAAACTTCCTAGTTAAGATCGTGCACATAATAACTTAAAAGTATACTTATCATGAAGTATTATTTCATGGACTTATTGAACATCACAAGTATATAAGGTATACAATTTATTTTCCTTCATTTAATCAAGACTAACACAATTCTATTCCTTTAGCTTATCTTAAAACAAAACAAAAATCATATACTTCATTTGTGCAAACCCTTAACTATTGTATTAGATAACATGATCCATTACCCATTCATTATGTACAAATAAGAAAGAAAGTATTTAGAAAATCACATAATTGTGGAGCATTAATTTGGGTCACTTTATAAAAATAAAACAGATAACATACAAATGTAAGAGAGAGAAACCAATATATGTGGTTTACCCCAACTAGTGGCTAAGTCCACCAAAAATTGTTAATCATTTTATTATTTAATCTAACAAAAAAATTACAAATCTACAACACCTAATTCAATTCATTTCATTTACAAATCTACAATACAATAATACAATTCATTTCTCTTCTTCTTGAAGTCTCTTAACAATATCTTTAAACATATCCTTAACAGTAATTTTACCAGGTACCACAGCCCTCAGTGGTTAAACTTGAACAAGTATTACTAAGTATTACTCTTTCTCTTAACATCTCGAAACAAAACCATATCAATATTCACTTACAAGGAAGAAAATCATTATTAACTTACATGACTAGATCAGAAAAATAGCACAAAATTGGAATTAAAGTTTTGGGCTAATCGTCCAACATAGTAAACGGTGGGTTGTATATGAACATCGATACGATGATATCAATAAATATTTAGATTTTCAAAACAATATTATAAATCACAAACTATGTACCCTACATACATTTTCCTAACAAAGGAAAAACATATACACAGTGAGCTCTACAAGTTATAACATTCTTAAGAAAACCCTCAATGTAAATATGCAGTAAATTGAGAGGATTTCGATGCGACACATCATTAATTGTGTTGTATGTAGAGCTTAAGGGAACTCTTGGATGTTAGAGAACAGCTGGGGTTTTGTAACATGTAACGCAACAGCAAAATGAAGAATCATAATGGCGGATCTCTACGAAGTGACCGATCCTTTACTTCCTAAAGAGTTAATTAAATATATATAAACCTCTTTGAAGACACACAGTTTTTCCACCATGTTTTTGGATTATTTTATTAATCAAGGCTCGAAGGGTAGGGAATCCCTAGGATAGAGGCTTACTTCTGTGGGTTCCCTAAAGTCTCTGTCTCTGCTAAATCACAAGTTACTGGTATATATGGCTTACCCACTGTTGGATATACTGGTATATATGGCTTAAAAAGTTGCTATTCCCATAGTCTAAAAACAATTTCAACCGAAATCATGGATTCATAATCCATACATCCATTAACTGACCAAAACAACATGGATTCAACATTAATTGACCTTGTTGGGGTCGTTCCTTGTCCGGAATCTACAGCAAGAAATAAAATAATTTTCACAGCTCTAAACATAGAGCATAAAAGTGGTTGGTCCTCCCACGAAGGCGGTCAATTGTGCTTGGTAAAATATAAAAGGTAAGGCAATTTTTAAATGTGGGTTCTCTTCACCGAGGAACTAGATTACCATTATATGCAGTCTTGACTCCAACAAATGATTAATCAAACAAATAGCACCAGCGTTGGCCCTCTACGTCGAGGAACCCAAACCACTTGCCCAGATACAAGTTCGAGCTAAGAAAGATATGAATTGAACTCACATATCTTTGCTAATTACCCAACCAGTAATTAGACAAATAGATTATCATTGGTATAAAAGGATTACACTCAACATAAAAAGATTCTAACTTTCAACGTTTAAATGATAGATAACTTACAGATTACAGGTTACGTTCTTAAAAGAGCTACTCCGCTTCTTTTAGTATTGAAGGCTCGTTCCTCGTGACGCCAGTGAGCTCGTCTTTTAAATGATAGATAACTTACAGATTACAGGTTACGTTCTTAAAAGAGCTACTCTGCTTCTTTTACTATTGAAGGCTCGTTCCTCGTGACGCCAGTGAGCTCTTGTCTTTTAATGAGAACTCTACTAAAAACGCACTGGCTTGGATTTTCTTTTCCCTGTGCAAGAGGCGATTCCCCAACATGGATCGCTCTACTACCAACCCTCTCCTCAATACCATACATCCTTTTCCCCCTCTCGGTGGCAGACCCTTATATCCTTTTCTCCCTCTCGGGGGATATCCCCTGATAATCCAGAAACCCTAACCGCCGAATAACTTTCATGTAAGGTTTTTAATTATCTTTCAATTGTGTATTGATAAAGTCGGTGTATACTCATTTATAAATATTTTTATGATAGAATTTATTCAACTGAACCATTTCATTAATGTTGTATGATTCCAATTTCCATTTCCATAGTAACCAACATGTAGAGAGCTTTTATCTTTATTTATTCATATTAATCATAAAGTAGAAGTATTTGGTCATTTAAGAAAGTGAAACTAATTATAGACCAAATTGGTATCTCCATGGTGACTTTAAAAATAGATTATTATTATTATTATTATTCATACAAAAGCATTAATAGTACTAAAGCTATTTTCTCCGCATCCTTATCTCAAAGTTGTACATTTACCTTTACCTTTACATTTACTTTGTACATTTAATTGCTAAGGAATCGAAATAGTAATGAGATGATAGGCCTTGTGTATAAGTCATTGTAGCTTTACATGATCTTGCACATTGCCCATCCATCATCATTTATCATTAATGGTCTCCATTAATCCTTGGGATTGCTAGGCTTAAAATGTGATGGATCCTACTTTAATTACCATCTTCAAGTCATACTACTTTTCAAAACTATAACTTTTTAAACTCTGGATATTGTAAATTGATTAATGTGTTTATTTTCTTTAGTATTCCTACTTTCTAGTGCTAATTAGAATCTCCATATAAATTATGAAATCCAACTAAAGAAATCCAATTCACTCATAACTAATTCATAATCTAACTAAGATCATTCAATCAAACACATTTCTAGGATATTTAGTATTGCAAAACTACTCAATTGGCCACACATTGATATAGTAAACAACATTAAAAGAAAAAAAATCTAAATCCACCAAATTTATTCCACTAAACACATTGTTATTGTAGAATTTAGTACTTGATAGGTCAATAAGTGTATAAAAAGATTAAAATTGGTAGAAAACTTGTAGAAAAATTCATCTCATACTATTAACATAGACAAATACTATAACTTACCCAGTACCATAGACTTAATCCAAATTTTATTTACACACACCATTTGATACATTGTTAAATATTTAAAACATTATAAAATTATATAAGCTTAGATAAGAGCTTGAAGTTAACCATTCCTTTTAAGTCATAATTGAAAAGAAATAAACTTTCAAAGAATTCACACATTAAAAATAAATATTAGAGAAAATAATTTTTTCATATATGTTTGACAAAAATGCTGAAGCTAAAACCATAAATAGTCACTTCATTTATTTAAATTATTTAAATTACAGAGAAAGAATAAGTTCTCTCCCTTTATATATATTTCAAGTACTTAATACCAAAATCTAAAAATTAACCATAATGTGAGAAAAAAATTGAATTCTAATCAAATTGGTTGTAAAGTGAATTATATCTTACATGTTTCATCCACCTCAATATATGCATATAAGAAGTTATTCTCAAAATTTTATATAAAAAAGAAAACTCAAAATACAAGTATATTTTAATGAGAATTTTAAATTTAAAAATAATAAACTAAAATTATTTTGTTTCGTTACTTTAATATACATCATTAAAATTAAATTAAATTTATTTATGGTATAATTAAATTTGATTAAATTTATTAAAACATAATAATCTCCACGTAATATTGTTATGTAACATATTAATAACAATAATAAAATAAATAAATAAAATTTAGAAAATTAGTAAATTTTTGGTAGAGCAATGATTCCCGCCAGAGTTACCATTGCATCTCAAGGTGTTGAGATCCAAGACAATCAATGAGCTATTATTCTACATAAGTTTGTTAATGGTGGCCCAATCAGGTTGGACTGCACTTTTAATTTAAACACATTTCCAAAATAGTATTGAAATAGAATATAATGATAATTTATAATCAATTATGCAATTTCCAAAATATCATTGAAATAGAATATAATGATAATTTAAATATATTTATTTGTATAATTGTTATATTATCAAAATAAAGTTTTCAATTGTGTAAATCAAATAGTTGAAAGGAATGTTGTTATATTCTCCACCTTATTCTAAAGAATGTTGTTCTAAAGAATGTTGTTATAACTTCTATTTGTAATTAAAATTTCCTTAATTCTTTGTAATAAGGAAAACATGGCTGTCCTTGCCTTTCGTCCTCGTCATGACTGCTATTGAAAATCTCCGATTGGATTTTCTTCAGCTAGAAATTGAAAAGCGCCTCTGTAATTCGTCTTCGTCACGTTGCTAAATCGCTCGTAATTCTCAGACGAAAGAGAATTACAGGAAGGTATCTAAAATTGGAATAAGCTCAACGACCTCTTTCGTGTGAGAATTACGAGCGATTCAGCGACGATAACGAAGACTTTAGCCTAACTAATATCGGCGCCTATATTCGGAGCAAAAGTAATTGGCATGACACACAATGAAGTGCTGCAATACTTCCCCTCATTCTTACTCTGTCTGAATTTATATACACATATTCATGACTCTGTCTTCACTGATATATTCCTAGATCCTTTCTTCCAGCGCAATTTATTGACCTCTGTTTCTCGGATTCTTCTATGAAAATTCATGGGAAGGTTGCCAGAAGATGCATGGGAAGATATTCAGGCGGTATATAGCCGGGAGAAACGTTGAAACTGGTGCATCTTGCTTGCAGAGAATTGCTATGTCATAATCAATTGCCATCTCTTAATTGCGTAGAAATTGAAAAAGTGAAACATAAAAATGACAAACATAATTTTGTTTTTTTTGTCTTCACAGAAATTATCAAAATAAAAACCTGGAAATGAAAGTCAATGATAAACATATCATAATTGCTTAGAAATTGATAAACTCAATCATAAAAATGACAAACATCATTTATTTTTATATTTAACAAAATTTATTAAAATAAAATTTATAAGTAGATCACGTCAGCGATAAAGATGATTTCTTAATGTTTATAAAAGTCATTAAAATAAAACAGTTATCATTTGTAATATTAAAATAAAAAACATCATGCAATATTTAATAAAAATACAAATACAAAAAGATATTTTTCTAAATGAATTAAAAATAATTTGCTCTTTTTATCAAGTATAGACAACATAAAAGACCACTATCATAGTTTTACTACAGCTCTCTCATATTCTAGTAACAAGTTCTCAACTAAAGTTTCAAGTAATAAAAGAAATAGCAAAGCCAACCCTTGGTATTATAAAGATTGTAAAAGTTCCAAAATAAAAATTAAGGAAACTCTTCATGAGTCTCTTAAAATTGATAAGATAAAAATATATAAAGCCCTAACTAAAAGGAAAAAAATGCAATATATTCATAACAGACAAGAAAATCTCTTACACCTCTCTAAGGTGGCTCCTAAGAAATTCTAGAGACAAATCCTAACTAGAAAAACTAAAGATAATAATAGAATTGCTTTACATGACTGGAATTCCTATCTCAAAAAGATTTATGAATCCCCAAATGTCATAGATAACTTTGAAACCGTGCACACAACGAAATAAGTTTTCTCATTAGAAGACATAGATTTTGGGGTTAAGCATGTGGCAAATAGAAAAGCTAAGGGCATTGAAGGTTACCAGGCAGAAATCTTAAAAATTGGAGGTCATGTCCTCATCCCTCACATCCACAAACTATTCAATCAAGTGGCAAAGCAAGGGTTCCCTAAACCATGGGCTCAAAGCCTCATTATCCCTATTTTTAAAAGTGGGGATATAAATAACCCCTCTAATAATCAGACAATTATGATTAGCCCTCTATTAGCCAAGTTATATGGTATTATTTTGGAAAAGAAGATTACGATATGGCTTGAAAGTGAAGGTAAGCAAGCTAAGGGCCAAGCGGGTTTCAGAAGAAAGCACTCAACAACGAGCCACCTCGTTACACTTAGGATCATTGTGGAGTAATTTTGTAATGATAAATCCAATCTCTTTAGTTGTTTTTGTGGACTTTAGAAAGGTTTTCAATATGGTACCTAGAAATAACCTATGGAATAGATTAGAAGAGCTAAAGGATCCTTTCGAGTTGAGAGCTTCCACAATAAGGTTATACGAGAATGTCATTGACAAGTTTAATAGAAACGAAGGGTGGTCTAAAAATATTAAGTGTACAATATCGGAGTTAAGCAAGGTTTCCCCCTCTCCCCTACCCTATTTGGCATTTACATCGATAAGCTAGAAGGTTGTTTAGAGGGAACAAGATATGCTGGAACAATCTTAGCTAGAATAAACATCACCCTTCCTCTCTGTGACGACGATATGTTCTTCTTGCAAGGCGTCCATCTGATCTTGATAAGAAACTAAGACTTCTTAAGGATTTTTTTCTCTACCATGGGTATGACTACTAAGACTAACAAAACAAAAGTTATGATTATCAAATCCAAGAAGGAAAGTTACGTTAATTTTTTGTATGATAATAGTAACTTGGAGGAAGTGTCCTCTTACAAATACCTAGGAATTGATATTCATCACAAGTTCAACTAGAACTATAGCATTGAGAAAAGGATTAATGGAGGGTGGAAAGCTTCTTTTGGTCTTGAAAATAATTGTAAATAAGAAAACCTTGTGATGTGGGATAAAAAGAAGCTCCTCTTTGAAACTTTAGTCACTCTTGTTATCTTGTATGGATGTGAGGTTTGGGGTTGCAGCATCTCTAGACAATATTGGAGAAAGATTGACCAAATCCAAAAGTGTTTTATAATGTATAGCCTCAAAATTAAAAAAAATATACCCTATCCTATTCTCCTTATAGAAGTTGGGTCTTTCCTCTATTGAGAGCCTAGCTATGAATATTCTCTTGTTGTACAAACACAAAATCAACAACATGGGAGACGATAGACTTCTTAAGCTAGATTTAAACTCTAGCCAAAACGACCTAAGGCTCAAGCAAGGTTGGTATAAAGATACCATGGCCTAGTTAAAGCATTAAGAGATCAACAAAAATGTTGCATTGCAAAATATTGATAACATTAAAAATATTGTTACTTCTAAGTTTAAAGAGAAAATGTGGTGTGAGAAAGATTTAGAGGCTAAAAAAAAATTAAGATATTATGAGGAGGTCATCCACCCTACTCGAGAAGATCAAAAGTATCTCTCTGTTTTAACTAGTTCAAAAAAAAAAATTAATATAGCCAAGATAAGAATGAACTCTCATGAACTCCATAGTGAGACAAGTCATTGGGAAGTATCTAAAACACAATGGGTGGAAAAGATCTTCCATCTCTATGCGAAGATGAAAATTGACTATCGAAATCACTTCCTCTTAGAGTGCCTTGCATTTATTTATGTCCGATAAACAAAATTTCGGTCTTAGTCTACGTTAAACATCATCATCGTCATCATCATCATCATCATCATCAT
>LPNX010413144.1:86289-131107 GCA_001517045.1 Pseudotsuga menziesii
TTTTTCCAAGATTTAAGGAATTCAAAATCATATTCATTAATGAATAGGATAGTTGATCTATGGAAGATTCAAACATATTTTGAAATTGAAAATCCTTCGTCGAATTTTGCTATTTCATCAGATCTCGGATGTACCATTCTTAGAAAGCCAAGTTATATGAACCGATCCGACTGTATTCGATCTATAAAGTGGAATTTTACTCTGCCTTGGAATCTATCTTCTGCATTCTGTGATCAAATCAAAGGACAATACATATTACACAACAATTTTAGATTGAAAACAAAAAAAATTGTTCTTAAAATAACAGATCAATTAACTCTATTAGTAACTAAGCCTAGTCAGGTTCATTATCAAATTTATTTTGAGATTTATTATAACATGAATCCATTATATGAACTAACCAAGAATGGATCGTTGAGATCGAATCATATCTTCAACCACAGAGAGAAATTTGATAATAAATCTTTATGGGTCCTCCTTAATATTATTCATAAAGAGGATGAATATTTAGAGAAAATAATCGACAAAGAATTAAGCCAAATAAATTCAAAAAATTGCTTGGAGATAGGAACCCCTCTTAACGATTATAGAACTGAAGCTTTCAATTGGTATGAATCGATTCGGTATAAGATTGCCGGGTATTCGGAAAACACATTCAATATATTCTATTTTATTAGCAGGTTCAGTCGCAATTTCAAGGATCAAATTCGAACAAATTGGATAGCAAATGAAACTTTGAATAATGTAACGAAAGATACAATTGACCGGCATTCATCCAGTTGGATAAAAAGTCAGAGAGAATGGTTCAACCATTCTATTATTCGAACGGATAAACATCTCAATCAGAATTTGAATGTGTACAAATGGTCCAATTAGACCAAATACTTTATGAAATGTTTTAAACATGTTTTCTCTAAACAAAACTATTTTCAAATAGCGTTCAATCCAATTAAATCATGTACTAATACTCATCAAGATTCCATTGGTTGGTCTGTAAGTCCCAACAAAAAAGATTATTCAAAGTTTTCTTCCCTTTTTGAAAGTACTGTGAAGATCTTAAATTCGAAGTTCGATATCATTTCCAAGTTGAATTATCAGTTCGATATTTTCATTTCGATTTTGGATTTTCACTTTCATGAGCTAAAAAGTCTTAATTATCGACGATTAAATAAGTTGTTGGATCCAATTGGTGCTTTAATCGTTCATTTTAAAACATTCAAACCCTTTCTTTTGGATAACCATAATCTTTTACAAAGATCAAAATTATTGATCGATGAAGGAACAATTGCACCATTTGTTCCGAATGAGATATCGATTAATCCATGGATTATTGACTTATTCGATCATGAAAAGAATCGCATGGAATTGTTCGATAACACTGATTTTTCGATGATATCCAACAATCGAGACAATTGGTTGAATCCCATGAAACTATCAGATCAGAGCTCATTGAGAGCTTCTTTTCACGGAGAAAATACGCTCCAATTTTTTGATTATTTGCATCATCCTCGGTCAAATTATAGGAAGATATTACCTTCTTATATGGAAATAATTCATATAAAAAGGAAGAATCTTACATATGGAAAATTATTCAATCTTTTACCCATCCACAACAATATCTCTTCTTTTCCCATTGGTGAAATAGGACCCGTTCACTACATTGTTTTAATCCCTAGAATCATAAGCTCTCTATTTTAAAACTTAAGGGAAGAGTTACAATTAAGAAAAAAAAATGTAATAATATGAACCTTTACTAGAGATTTAATATAAACTGCATTATTATTATTATTATCACATCCAAACTGGATTTTAATTTTTCCACCAAAGATAAACTAGTGTTTAAAGAAATCAAATCTAAGCTCCTACAGAACCTCATTTAATACTTTACAGGCACTATAAAGTTTTATTACAAATATTATCTATATAAATATATATTACAGTAATAAACAAAAGTTAAGTAACTATATTCAAGGTATTCCACTATACTATAGGAAGAAATCTGAAGAAGGTATTCTTTCATGAAAACCTCATCACAATGTTAGTATACTTTATATAAATATATTAAAAACCCTAATCAGTGCTAAATTCAACAAATCAAGGGTTCAACCATGTAACCCCTCAACGGACAAAGGACATATACACTATAAATAAGCTTTACAGATATTAAACACGGAACTTTAAATCAACATATAAAATTCTTTAACAAATCTTTATGGCTCAAGCCTTATTAGTTATACAAATCAAAAATCAAAACAATGGAAGAATTTAAGCACAACAACCTCACGGCCCAAACATCTCCAAACTGGAAGTACAGTAAAACTAAACCTCGAAAAACTATTCACAATACATAATTTACATTATACAACAATATTAATAAAATTTAACTATTACACGTTGCGGGATCAAATCATGCTAGGGCTTCTTGACCAACCTTTTTCTTTTACAAACCTACAATATCATCAACGAATGCCAAGTAAACCGTAGCTCGAAACCAAACTATTTTAACAATACAATATCACATTGGCCTTACGACCTTACTTGTAAATGAGGAACTGAGTTATAGAAGGAAACCCCACAAGAGAAACAAATTATCAAGTTAAGAACGACGACTAACAAGACAAAAACTAGAGTTTATAGGCCGTGAGTTTTTCCTTAGGCGGCATAAACACAATTAAAAACCATTTCGAAATAAATAAAAGGAAATAATAGTTTTAAACAACCATTCATACATCTGTAAAAAAAATCCACTAAGTGGACTTACAGCCCCATATCTCTTTTCAAGATTTATGCAATAAATATAATGCTAAGAAGTATTAAACAAAATGATACAACAGTTTTATTTAACAATAAAAATGGAGTAAATCACACCTCCAAGAAGCCGTTCTTTCCATACTCAAAACATCCACTAAACAATGCTCTATGAAGAGCTAACATTTCATAAATAAACTAAATACTGTTACAAGACAAACTCCTTCAACACTCCATGGTCGAAGGGAGAACCTTATGCATTAAAACTTGAAAATGTTGTCGTATTGAAACCACTGGAGTGTTTACCATTGTCCCACAAAATACGAATGTGAGAATCATTACCATCCCTTGAAATGCAAAGCATCAAATCCTTAACTATGAGACCCTTATCTAGCAGAGCCACTAAGAGAAAGGTTCTAGGTCTTACTAGACCACGCACTCACTTTTGGAGACCGATCCTTGACCATGCAATAACCCCAGCAGGAAACTCCTGCAAGCAAACACTCGGGGTTCCTTTTACTTTTAAAAGCTAATCCCTTAATAAATAAAACGGATAAATAATTTCATAAGAGGTGACTTACCAAGAATAAAAATATGTCGTAATGACGGCCCACGGGAATAATGTAGAGAGTTCACCAAGAATACGATTTTTTAGGCCAACAAACCAACTATTCACAAGTAGAATGATGCCAACTACAAATTCAAGAGTGTGAAGCTATTAATATGTAGACCAAGGCCAAAGGCCTGGAAGTTGAGAGATCAACTCTCCCTCTTTCCCTTCACTACTATGCATAAAACAAATAACTCCTCGACCAAACCATTACGAAAATCATGTAGCATTAAGCCCCTAGGATTTTTTTTACACATACATGCTTTCGAGCTGGAGGATTTAAATGTCGTCACATGGCCTGGTACAAAACAAATTTAATTCTAAAACCGTAAATCCAATCTCTATAGTTTTCCAAACCATTGAGTTTGCACCATGGAAGATATAGTTTTAATTCTTAGTCTTGTTTTCATTTATCTAGTTAAGTGCTTTGGTGTTTTTGTCATAGGATAGTTTTCCTTCCTTAAGCTTAGTTAATCCTTTGCTTACCTATATCTAGGCCTTGGTGTGTTAACACATTAAGACATGCTCTATTTTGATTTTGTACCTGCAAAAAGATTACGTTAGCCAAATAAATAAGTAAGACCTTGGAATCCCTTTATCCTAGTTTCTTAGTAAGGTTAACAAGTATGGATTTAATTATCCTTTATATTTATATTTAGAGCTATTGTTTAAAAAAAAATTATTTACGAATTTTCAATTTGTTACATGTGGTTTCAGAGTGAGGTTCCAAACACTAGGCCTGATTGGCTCACTCGCATACAAATAGGAAACAAAATATATTGATCATGTTTTAAAACTATTTATGTACATAAATATTAAATTGTATTTTGCAGGAAATGAAAGGATTTGAAGCATCTGTTGAAGATGGATCCCATCACAATAATTGTTGGCAGGCAGTTTTGGGTTAAGGTAGTTGTGCAACATCCTGGATGCTACGCAAGGCCAAATATACCATGCAAGTGGAAAATGGAATGCAAGTTGAAAATATAATATTTTATGTATTTTTTATCATATTTTGTAGTTTTGGACCTTTTTTGTGGATAGTGGTCATTATTTTGTAGAATTTGTTAAGAATTGGTTAGAAAGTTAGTTAAGTGGACCACTGATATAAAGGCGCAAGACTATAAGTAGATGTCGAATTGCAAGAGTTAGGTCCTCTTAGCTGCCTGGGGCTCTTAGACTAGTCACTGTTTTCTTGATCTTCTGAGATAGAGATTGATTTTGGTTTGTTGATCTATGTATGTGACTTGAGGAACTATTTTGGGAACTTATGATTTGATGTGGAAGTTAATATGACATGATGGAGGTTGAGTAAAATGAGCGTGTCTTTTAATGTTTTTCCATTTTCCTATTTTTTTTGTGATCCAAATGTGACTATGCTGCACATTTGCAACATGGATCTATGATTTATGCAATGCGTTTTTGCTTTAAATAATGGTATAATGCTAGATCTGTCTGTGCATTGATGTCTTTACTATGAATCAGTCATGTTAATGTCATCTATTGAGTGATGATATAATTCCATTAATGCATGATGTGAATGAGTATGATCTATGGAATAATGTTGCAATAACTCATCAAGTAGAGACACATGGGCCTCCTCCATACTACAGAAACTTGGTTACATCATCTCTCCCTCAAACATCTCAGGTGAGACTTCATCTACTCTGCAGGTGTTGTTGGACGGATTAAAACCTGTATGTCCCGGTGCTAAGGGAGATCGTGGTGGTTTTCATGTCAAGAGAGAAAGAAACCCTATAGATTGGGTTTGTGTCAACAAATGGTTTTGTTGTCGGGACCCTAGTGTGAAGAGGGGGGAGGACATGTTGTGGCATCTAACGAAACTGAAGATCTAGGATTGGATTGACAAAAAAATACAAGAATTTGCTAAAAAGGAGAATCAAAACCCGCTCATGATGATGGATCAATGGCTAGTAGAGTATATGCACGATGGTCCTCATGAGTAATTTTTTGATGATCTTTGATCATCCTATACAAGTGGTTGGCACGCTTGACATATTGGAAGACTAATTTTCAAGGAGGTGAACCAACGTCCAAAGCCCTAGAATTGATCCAGGAGATGCAGGCGGTAGATAACAGAGCATCAAGTGATGTTGAGGTTTGGCTCGACAACATATTGGAAGGATATATCATTGAGTTCACGGTCGATACAACTAAATCCTATAGCGAAGAATAAAGGGAGTTTTTCACCGGACCAAGGGGTAGGTTGATGTTGTCTTTGTAATTGTTCATTAAGATTCTAATCTACAAGAAGGGCATACTAAAGATACACCTACAATAGTCGAGTTCTATTCTATGAAGGCTACGGGTATCGTAGAGATGAGGGTTAGATGGAATGTTACAGGGTATATGGATGGAAGATACGATGAGACTGTGATGGAAACCGAGAAAGGAAGTGGTATTACAAGAGGAGGAGCAAGGTTTCAGCAAGAGAAGAGGCAGAGGACAAGAGAGAGTTTTGCTGCGACCAAAATGCGAAGTTCTGAAGGAATACCACATGGGATGAAGTGAACTTATAGCAATGAAGGAGACGATCGGAATACTCCCAAGCCAAGGAGGAGGCCGACCCAGAGGTAAAACATACCCACACCTCTGTGCGCTGTGCCACACTTAGGAAGGAACACTAGTTTGACATTGTTGTTTCTGACGTGTTAACAACATTCTAATATTAGTGGATCAACGAATGAAAGGAGAAGGCTCAGGATGGTGAGTGATGATGCAAAGTTACCCGTATTTCATGCAAATAGGAATAAATATACCGAACAATATTGGTTCTTATGTGAAGCAGTATGGACTGTCAAACAAACTATAGATGATGAGGTTAAGGAAGGTCAACTGGTGATGACCCTTCGAGGTGATGCACTGGATTGGTACATGAAATTTGTATAATTTCCTACAGGGGCTCCAATGAGAATACTGGCTAAGGCTAGAAAAGGATTGATTGAAGAGTTCAAAAAACCAAATCAAAAGCGCATTACATCACTGAAATGAAGGAAATTAAGCAGTATCCAAATGAAACTGTTTAGGATTTTGATCAAACATTAAAGACGCTAATGGAAAGAGTTATCTTTGAGATGAGCGATATTCATCATAAAGAATGGTTCATCATGGCATTAATATCTCATATCATAGTACCATTGATGCAGCAGAAGATTGTGACATAGAGCGAGGCTCCAGAGATCGCAATGAAGTTAGAAGCTTCTCTAGTTTGTGGGAATGCAATTGATATGAATTAGATCTAGATGCAACTGGTGAACTTGATGCTCCAGCTACAAGACATTAAGAAAGGAAAGGAACATCACGAGGAGGTCTAGTGTACTCAATGTTGTGTAGAAATACATACTAAGGACAACTGGGTGGATTACTGAAACTACCTATTTTCAGCGGCACCAAACTCATTGAGATGTGGCAGTGTGCCATGGTGCCACATTTGTCAAGTATATGGGAATAGACATGAATACTATGGATATATACATAATATGGTTATGAAGCCGATGAGTTTATACTGCACATTTTATCGATCTTTTGGGCCTACGGATAAGGATTTTAATGAATACGATCTAATCGAGGAGAGAATTATGGAAATGTACTATGTGAAAGGAAAGGACCATCGAATGGTTCATCAATCGCAGTCACAGGTGGTATAGCCACCTCCTCAACCACAGTTTGTACCAAAATAGAAACCATAGATGTAGTTTGTATCGCACTTTCTACCACAGTCATAGTATAATCACATGGAGATGGCTTCGTAGCAGCCAGAATATGTTCAATAAGCACAGTATGTTCAAAAGCACCTGAATCCCCTACATCAGTAATTAAACCAATCATAGTATCAGAAACAAGGTGTATTCCATGGAGGATTTCGAGGAGGACGAGGTGGAGGCTTTGGTCAAGGAGGAAGACAAGGTCATAGACCATTGCATTGTTATAATTATGGAGTACTAGGGCATTATGAGAGATATTGTATGTAATTGCAATAGCAGTTAACATATTGTATTGTTGTCAATCACACTGTTTAGAATTTTCCGCAGCTAATTGTGAAGTGGCATGCAGGGAATGTGCCTCAGTTGCAAAATCAGAATTAGAATCAATTATAGAATCAGAATCAACTACAGAACAAGAACCAGAACGCAAATCAAAATGTGAAGCAACCTGGGAATCCATCGATGAGTTAGAATCATGGACCAACTATTGCAACAATTTCATTAGAGCCACAGATGCAAGACGCTGATGTTGTTGTTATTACTTGTTGAGAAGTGATGATAGGAGATGATATCCCGCATCCAAAAATTCGGTTGGTTGGGAACAAAAAGGTTCAGTTTGATGTCAACATGGAAAGAGACACCTTTTTTAGGAATGTGACATGATAGGAAGAAATCCTCGTAAGCTTCCTATATATGAGATGTCAATTGCCTTTGATTCCACTTCGGCACCAGGACCATCGTGACAGCATGGTACCTTGCAGCATTTATTTGAAAGTTGTTTGTAACTGGAAAGAGATCTGTATGCTCTTGCCAAGATTGAGAGTCTATTGCATTTCCTAGCTAAGGGATGGAAAGATTCCGCGGTGAACTCTTTACATAAGAGAAAGACAGGAAAAGAGATGTGCATGAATATTCAAATTGGGGACTATGAGGTGAATTTAGTCATCTTGGATCTACGATTAGATGTTAATATTCTAATGAGGAAGACATGGAAAAATATGGGGAGCCTGAAGTTGGCTTGGGCCCCTGTACAGTTGCGACTTGCTAATCATTCCAGAGTAACATCGATTGGGTGGGTACCGCACCTTGCTGTAGAAGTCAAAGGGATGAATACCTACATAGATTTTGATGTCATCGATGTTGTTGATGGTGCAATATCCTATCCCGCATTCCAGGGGATTGGATAGGCCAATGATAGTTTAGAGATGATCAAATTTAAGAAATGGGTTATGAATTTTTAGAACCGTGACATTAGGGTCATCACCCCGATGGAACCTATTCGATGAAGGTATGTTGAGTCAGTAAGGAATGAAGTTGTAAAAGGATGGGATTATGCATATAATATATGAAAGGATTACATCCATTCAAAAATCAATGGTGATCTCGGTTGGTGCAGCTCCAACTCTATGTATTCTGAATCTAATGATGCGCTAGAAAATTGGTAGAATCACATGCATGAAGTGTCACTAAGGAAGTGGGGTTTGATGACACAGTTGTTGTGCCAAGTTGCGACTGAGATTGCTGAATTACCAATTAATGAAAGGTCTCCTGAGTTATCTAAATTTCTAGTTGAATTTCAAGATAAGGTATTTGAACCACAATGGTTATTAGCATTGGAGGAGGCGTTGAATGCTACTCCAGCATGTTGGTGGGAGACCCATAAGAAGTTGATCACTAGCTGGTCACAGTGTCGAAGATTGATGGCATTTTGGTTTGTTAGCACAAAAGAGTATCATGCTAGAAGGTACGATGGGAGGAATTGTCATGACGATCATCTAATTGAGTGTCAGACCTTATGGGCATTGCAACCAAAGGATGAGTGGATCCATGCTTTTATTCACACATTGGATGAGACTCCATGATCATGGTATGTATCGACCAAATTGCGTAGAGATATTACTACTTGGGAGAATTTGATGGTCCATTTTACTCACACATTCAGTTTTGTGGATACCAATCCAACCATTCATGATGCATTAAAGCACATCAGCAATGTTGTTCTGAAGGTAGTAACAGGTGCATATCTATTTGATCCACATGCGCAATGTCCGATGCACTCAATGATGGCATGTTATAATGTGACTGGAGGACCTAAGGATAGTGATTATCCATGGAATATCAATATTCCAGATACAGAGGGGAGTCAGGATGTTGTAACACTTGATGTACCAACGGATCCAATGAATCAACCATTAAAAATTAGGAAGTTCAACATTGGGATGGAGGAGATCCCAAAGTTTGCAAATGTTGGATACTAATAGGGTGAAGAGACCAAGGAAAAGATCAATGATCCGTTGCATTAAGTTCAACATTTGTTTGCGACCAGGTTTTCTGAGATGAAGGGGATACTAGGAGACATAGGAGAAGTGAAGATCCCGTTGAAACCTAATGCAAAACCAGTAAGGTAGCAACCGTATTGGTTGAATCCATGAAACAAGGAGAGGGTCAAAGTGGAGCTCAACAAAATGGTAGATTCTAGAATAATTGATCCAGTTGAAGAATCATAATGGATTAATCCCATGTTGGTCCAAGATAAGAAGACGGGTGAGGTTAGGATTTGTGTCTCACTCATAAAATTGAATAATGCATGTTTGCATTATCCATTTCTAGTGCCACTCACTAATGAGGTACTCGAAGGAGTGGGTGTTCAAGAAATATATTCCTTCACAGATGGGTTTTCTGAATATCACCAAATTAGGATTACAAAAGAGGATCGCCACAAGACAACATTCGTTACTGAATGGGGTTGTTTTCAGTACAATGGGATGTCATTTGGGATAAAGAATGCACCTATGATATTTTCCATGGTTATTTTTGCTGTATTTAAGGATTTGATTGAAACGTTTATGCAAGTATACACGGATGACTGGACAATATATGGATTGATCAAAGATAATTTGGAAAACATGTGATTGATGGTGGAGCGATGTCGATAACATCAGATTGCATTGAACTCAAAGCAGTGTATTTTATGCACACCATTCAGGATGTTGTGTGGACACATTTTTTGAAAGCAAGGACTGTTGTTTGATCCCACAAATATTGCACTGATTTTGAGTTTTCCACCACAAGAAAATGTGAAGAAACTAAGAACGACACTAGGAAACAAAGGATACTGTCACAAGTTAATCCATGGTTATGTTGCGATTACTAAAGAAGGATGCAGTGTTTGTATGGAGTTTGAAGTGTTAGTGAAGTTTTGAGACACTAAAGGAAAAGATGGCATCCACACCAATATTAATTTTTCCTGATTGGAATAAGGAGTTCCATGTCCATGTGGGCGCATAATCCATTGCACTGCGAGTGATGCTGGCACAACGAGGATAAGGGGATCTTGATCACCCAATTTCTTTCACCAGTCAGAAGTTGTCAGGTTGAGAGAAAAAATACACAACAATAGAGAGGGAAGGGTTGGCGATGGTATATGCACTACATAATTTTCGCCATTATCTATTGGGCAGTCATTTTAAGATGTTCAAAGACCATTCTGCATTGAAATACCTCGTTAATAATCCTGTGTTTTTTGGGGGGGGGGGAATATGTCGCTAGATACTTCTTTTTCAGCTGTTTGATTTTGATACAATTGTGAAGCCGTGTCACTTGAATACAGGCCCAAATCACCTACCACGAATTGAGACAGGAGAAGAATCAACAAACATTGAGGACATTTATCCAGACATGCAACTACTCATAATCGACATCGTTGATGGGTATTATGAGCACATAGTTCAATTTCTAGACACGGGAAAAGAACTAGAGGAGCTTACTACAAGTCAGAAGAAGCAATTGTTCGTAAAGGATGCAGACTTCCAGCTAATTGTTGGAAAACTATATAAATTAGGACCAGATGAGGTCTTATGGTGATGTGTCCTACCACATGAACAAGGGAAGATATTGGTAGAGGCACATGCAGGATTTGCTGGTGGACACTATGGGGGACAAGAAACCAATAGGAAGGTGGTCTGCACAGGGATTTGGTGGCCCATTCTACATGTTGATGTAAAGGACTATGCATGGACCTGATATGTCTCTCAAAGAACTAGGAAACTGTCAAGAAGGGATGAGGTGCTGCTGGTACCTCAAGTGACATTGCATCCATTTGATAAATGGGTTGTGGACTTTGTGGGACCAATCAATCCATCTGGGAAGAGAACTGGTGTGTGGTACATCGTTACAACAAAACATTATTTGAAAATATGGGCGAAGGCCCCACCTTTTGTATATTTCACCGCTGCAATGGTAGTGAGGTTCTTGCTTAAAAAAATTGTCACTCGGTTTGGGTGCCTAAGGATATTGATGAGCAACCGGGGGATTCACTTCATCAAATACGCATTCAGTGGATTGACAGAAGAACATATAATATAGCTCAAGAATATCACCCCATATCATCGATAAGTGAATGGGACAGTGGAAAAATTCAACAAGGTGTTGGATCATGCGCTTACAAAGGTATGCAATGTGAACCTCGATGACTGGGATTTGAAGATTCTAGTACTTTTATGGGCCTATCACACCACTTGTAAAAGGTTGACTGGGTAGGCACCGTTCAAATTAGTGTATGTGAAAGAGAGAGTCATGCCTATGGAATATATTGTTCCAAGTTTGTGCATCACATCAGCAGCATGCATGGATGATGAAGCATCGTTAGAGGAGCGACTGATGCAGTTAGTAAATCTTAAGGAAGACCACTTTGTCGTAGGTTTTCACGAGCACATTGAGAAGGATTGAAAAAAGGATTGGCATCATTGACATATTAAGCACAAACAGTTTCAACAAGGAGACCTGGTACTGATGTATGATAGCAAGTTCATGAAACATCCAGGTAAGTTGCAAATGCATTGGCTAGGTCCATATCTCATTAATTCCATTACTTCAGAAGATGAATTTTACCTGTAGCATTGATCCGGTGGATTATTCATCTTAAAAAATTACATGGATCCAATATGGTACAATGACTATTAATCTATGGTTCAAAGAACATAACATATGTTTTTAACTCATATGCTAAACATAGTGCGAGGCTAGCCTTAATGTATGTTCCATCTACCATTCATATGGTGCCTAGTCTTATGGTTATCATTTAACATTTGTACAAAGGGCTGCGCAGTTCAACATAACATCCCATTCCTTCGCAACATTTTGTGCACGGGTCGGCTATAATATCGCGCGGTTCGACATAACATCCCATTGCTTCGCAACATTTTGTGCACGGGTTGGCTATAACATCACGCGGTTCGACATAACATCCCATTTCTTCACAATTTTTTTTGCATGGGTCAGCTATAACATCGCACGGTTCGACATAACATCCCATTGCTTTGCAACATTTTTGTGCATGGGTGGGCTATAACATCACGCACTTAAGACTTGGCATCTGGCGATTTGCGTACTGTCAAGAGGTAATATAAAATGGTTTGTAACATGCTCGTGCAATTAGTTGGCAACATTCTGGCAGTCTTGTGCACCGTCAAGTGGAACCTCGAATGGTTCGTGAAAAGCCCGCGTGGTCAAGTGTATACCCTCTAGCGGTCTTGTGCACGGTTAAATGGCACTATTCTGGCGGTTAGATGAGGGTGCATGGTAATGTATGCTGCGACATTTATGGATTTTATGTTGCGACATTTGTAGATTTGTATGCTGCGACATTTGTGGAGTTTATGCTGCAACATTTGTGGAGTTTATGCTATGACATTTGTTGAGCTTATGCTGCGACATTTGTGGAGTTTAGTTGTATGCTGCGATAGCGGAAATAACATTTGGAACAACTCTAAATGTGACAGATATCCATTGTGTGGTAGGATAGTAATACCATATATGGTATTAGATGGAACCGTTGGGAACCGTTGCGACATTTGGAGGAACAGAAATGAATGTAACGTAATATGGACATCCAGTTGAAGCGTTTCAACAGAAATTAAAATATAGCATATGGTTATTGATGGAATATGAAAAGATGGGTAGTAGACGAGTCGAACTCGTTACTTATCCTCCCACTGAACGCTTAAATAGACGATTCTGGCCACATTGGAAGGGGATTCAGATTGTTTAGAGCACCGAGCATCGCTTTTCTGTTACGAGAAGCTTGCAAAGATAAAAAAGAAGCACCAATAGTTTTGCTATGAAGTGTCCAGATGCTTTTCTTGTGGAAGTCGACATTCTCTGTTATAATTTTAGCTTTCTTTTCCTTTTGAAGGCTAATTGTAATTTCCAGAAGAGAAGTCTTGAAGACTTTGGATAGAATTCTATTTACAGTTGCTGAAGTTGATTCCAGAACCATTTTTGTACCATTTTAAAGAGATTAATTGGATCGGTACCCATTGGAGAGGGACTCGGAGACGTAGCCTAGTGAAGGGGATGAACTCTATTATCAACTTCGGTTTGTGACTCTCTGATTCTATGTTTTTTTCCCACATCTATTTATCATTTTTTCCTTTTCATTTCTATTTTAAGGATTTAATTTCTGTTAATGTTGTTTCATGAATTAAGCAAACTGGTAAATGCATTCTTTATAAAATTTTGATGCACTAAAGTTGAGATCCGACGGATCATGTTATGGTATCAGAGCAGGTTAACTGCTTGTGCAAGTTTGTGAATGCTTACCAGGTCCAGGTTAAAGCTTGGTGAAGGAGAATTAATTGAAGGACATCCTAAGATTGGCTCAAGGAGAACATTCTCAAGAACCATGTCTTCTCCACGAGGGGAAGAAGAAGGACATACAAAACGGGAAAAACCTGTTATTTCCGAAACTGAGTTTTTAGAGGTTTTTATCAACATGAAAGCCATGATGGAAATTCTTCTCGATGAGCGAGCAGAAGGGAAGAAGAAAGAAGAAGGATTTTCATCCAGAGATGCAGAAGTGAAGACGGAAAAAAAGGGTAAAGGAGTAGGAGGAGATGGTGATCCTCTTGATACTAATTAAACTTTCTCTTCTTCTCATGCTTCTCATTCACATAATGCTAATGCAAATCCTAATATTCCTTATTTCAAATTGGATGTTAAATTCGAATTGCCAATTTATAATGGAGATTTAGATGCTGAAAAGTTAGACAATTGGATCAAGCAACTTGAAGTATATTGCAGGGTGCAGGGCATTAATGATGACCCTTCCAGGATTTAATTGGCCACTTTGAGAATGAGTGGTATGGATCTTACTTGGTGGGAGAGCACGATTCAGAAAGATCTTCGAAAGAATGGTAAAATTATTTCAGTTTGGAATGAATTCATTGAAGTATTAAGGAAGCGATTTTATCCTTTAGGACATATTCAACAATTAAACATGAGTTGGAAAATGTTTAGACAAGCTAAAGGACAAAATATTCAAGACTATACTCATGAATTCAGAAAGAGGGCTATTGCATTGAATGTTTCATTAGATACACAGGAAACTCTTCTTAAGTAAATTGGTGGCATGCATTCTTACTTGAGACATACTCTGTTGATGTTTAACCCCAGTAATTTGGATGATGTATGTGTTCAAGATACACATTTAGAAGCTAGGGGTAAGCATGCTAATGATACTTTTGTGAAGAAATCATTTAAATTTGACAGCAAATCGAAAAGGTAAAGATAAGGGGAAAAAGAAGATCGCTACTGTTAAGAAAGAGGGTGAAAATCCTACATGTTCACATTGTCAGAAGGGACATGATGTCTCTAAGTGTTGGAAACTTCATCCGGAGTTAAGGCCAAAGAAGTATGGAGGAAACAAAGATAAAGGCAAAGCAAAAGCTACTGCAGCAGTTATTCAAGACTTGGGATCTGACTCAGGTGATGAAACAAAGGTTACAGCTGTCAGAATCCAGGGTAAGAATAAAAGTATCTCACTTCCCATTGATGCAAAATCAAGTTCTAGTGCAAGTACAAATCTGCCATCTACTTCTAAGCAAAATGATAAAAATACAAGTGCATTGTTTCATGTTCGTGTCATTGCAAATCACACAAAGATTGATACATTGTTTGATATTGGTTCACAAGTAAATCTGATATCGAAAGAAGTGGTTACTAAAATTGCATTTAGTTACTATGCCTCATGAAAAACCCTATCCTCTTGCTTGGGTTACTAATGAGACACAATTGCAAGTTACAAAGAAATGTGTATTAAAGTTTGCAATTAATGGAAAGTACATGGACGAGGTAGAATTGGATGTAGTACCACTTGACATTTGTGGAATTGTACTTGGGAGTCCATATTTGTATGACCAGAAAGCAGTATTTTATAGAGAGTAGAATAAGTATCATCGTTTTAAAGATGGTGTGGAATATATTGTATGAGCACATAAGACAAAAAAAAATCTAGCAATAGTCTCTGCAGGACAAATGAAGAGGCTGGTAAATGCTAGTAAGAATTTTGTGTTAATGATGGTTAAGGTGAAAAATGATGAGATCTCTAAATCTTCTTAAGGATGTGATCCTAAACATAAATATGAACTGATTGAAATTATTTCTGAGTATGATGATTTATTTCAAGATCGGAAAGGGTTACCACCAAAGAGGAAAATTCAGCATGCGATACATTTGTAGCAGGATGTGCCACTCCCGAACATAGCCATGTACCGGATGTTTGTAATGCAGAATGAGGAAATCAAGAAGCAGGTTCAGGAGCTGATTGAGAAGGGGGTCATCCGGCCAAGCACTTCTCCTTGTGGCTCTCCTATAGTCTTGGTTCCAAAGAATGATGGGTCTTGGAGGATGTGCATCGACTATAGGGCCCTTAACAAAATCACCATTAAAAACATGTATCCTCTTCCTCGCATTGATGATTTGCTTGATCAGTTTAAACATGCAACTTACTTTACAAAATTGGATCTGCATAGTGGGTATCATCAAATCTGTGTTGCTGAAAATGATTCCTAGAAAACAGTGTTTAAAACAAAACAGGGTTTGTATGAATGGCTTGTGATGCCTTTCGGGCTCTGTAACGCACCTGCTACTTTCATGTGGGTCATGAATGATGTCTTTCAACCATTCATTGATGATTTTGTAATTGTATATCTGGATGATATCCTGGTGTTTAGCAAAACCTAGGAGGAACACATTGTACATGTGAAGAAATTTTTAGATGTACTGAGGAAGGAGAAGCTTTATGTAAAAATGTCTAAATGTGAGTTTGCTAAAACTTCTTTAGTATATCTAGGCCATATTATTGGTGGAGGCCACCTGTGAGTGTACCCAGCCAAGGTTGTTGTCATTGCAAACTGGCCACGACCTAACACTGTTACTGAAATCAGAATTTTCTGGGTGCGGTTCAGTATTGGAGGAAATTCATTTCTTGGTTTTCTTCCATTGCTGCTCCATTACATGCGTTGGCAAGTGTTAAAGAAATTTTCCAATGGGGAGGCAAGCATCAGAGAGACTTCGAAACTTTGAAGGAAATGATTAGCACAACACCAGTTCTAATGTTGCCAGATTTGCAGCAACCATTTGAGATCGAAACAGATGCCAGTGGGTTTGCCATGGGAGTTTTTTTGATGCAAGAGAGGAAGCCAGTCTGTTACCATTCAGAAACGTTCTCTACTGCGGTAAGTAAATATCTGACTTATGACAAAGAGTTGTATGCTTTAGTACAGAGTGTGAAGAAGTGGAAACATTATATCATGGGAAAAGAAACAGTCATACATACTGATCATCAGCCACTTCAATATCTGCAATCTCAAACTAAAATACAACAAAGTAGGCATTTAAGATGGATGGGATTCTTGCAATAGTTTCATCTCGTAATTAAATACAAAAAAGGAATTCATAATAAGATAGCAGACATGTTATCGAGGCCACCTATAAATTCTTCAATCATCCTTCAGAACAGTTCATTAACACATGAAAGTTATATTGAATAGTATGCAGAAGATAAAGATTTTAAGAACGTATATGCATCACTGATACATGGTAAACAGGAAGAGGAATATTATGTGCATAATCAACTCCTGTATCATCTCGGTAAGCTCTGTATTCTAGAGAAAGAGAGAGTGCATGTGATCCGAGAAGCACATAGTTCATTGATTGCAGGGCATTTTGGAGTAAGTAAAACATTGTCTATATTGCAGAATCATTATTATTGGCCTCAGATGCAAGAAAATGTAGCTAAATATATACGAGGATGTGTTATGTGTGCAACGAGTAATCCTAGCAATAGGAAATTGGGTTTGTACACACCTCTTCCAGTTTCTTCTCATCCTTGGGAAAGCATTTCTATGGACTTTGTAGGAGGACTACCTATGTATAGAAAAGGGCATGATTACCTATATGTTGTTGTGGACGGATTCAGCAAAATGTGTATCTTAATGCCATGTAACAAACAGATCACTGCTGAACAAACAACTCATCTATTCTTTCAGAATGTTTGGGTACATTTTGGGCTACCCATGTCTATTGTATATGATCGGGATTCCCGGTTCTTGGGAGAATTCTAGTCAACTTTATGGGAGCTTATGGATACTAAACTTAAGAAAAGTACAGCTTTTCATCGACAGACCAATGGGAAAATAGAGGTAGTAAACAAAACAGTGGTTCAGCTACTCAAAGGATATTGTAGTAACCATCCTAAACTTTGGGATGATCAGTTGTAGTATATACAACATGCTTACAATCATGCAGTTCATTCTTCCACGAAAATATCTCCTTTTGAAACTTGTTTTGGTTATTTACCAAAAACACCGATGGACTTCTCTTTTGGCAAATATGCAGTGGATGGAAATCATGATGCAGATAAAGCTCTAAGATTCATTCAGAGAATCCAAGCGGTGCAGCAGGTAGTTCAAGAATAGTTGGAGAAGAGCGAGGCAAAGTACAAAGCCAGGCATGACAAGCATCGAGTTGATCATCAATTTCAGGTTGGTGATAGATTTTGGTTACATATCACCAAATAAAGAATGAAAGGTGAAGGTAAAAAGCTTAAGCCTATCAAGTATGGTCCTTTTGAGATCTTGGAAAAGATCAGTACTAATTCTTTTCACTTGAATTTACCTCCATACATGCAAATTTTTTCAGTTGTCAATGTTAAGAATCTTAAATTGTATGAGCCTCCTATGATCATGGATGAGGAAACTAGCATACAGATTCCTTCAGTTGATGATATGGCACCTGAATACATGAAAGAGTTGTAGGATGATGTTATTCTTGACAGAAATGTAAGGACTTCATCAAGGGGGAATGTTGAGTACCTTCGAGTGGGGCTTAAAGGCATGCATCCTAGAAAAGCAAGATGGATGGATATTGGAAAAGTGAGGGAGTTGTACCCTCACTTACTTGTAGAGTGAATCGTCCTTTTGGTGGTCCAAAATCTCTCCAATGGGGAGGAATGATCCTGTGGATTATTCATCTTCAAAAATTACACTGATCCAATATGGTACAATGGCTATTAATCTATGGTTCAAAGAACATAACATATGTTTTTAACTCATATGCTAAACATAGTGTGAGGCTAGCCTTAATGTATGTTCCATCTACCATTCAAACGGTGCCCAGTATTATGGTTATCATTTAACATTTGTGCAAAGGGCCGCGCGGTTCGACACAACATCCCATTGCTTTGCAAAATTTTATGCACCGGTCGGCTATAACATCGTGTGGTTTGATATAACATCCCATTTCTTCGCAACATTTTATGCATGGGCTGGCTATAACATCACGCAGTTAAGACTTGGCATCTGGCGATTTGCACACCCTCAAGAGGTAATATAAAATGGTTTGTAACATGCTCACACAGTTATTTGGCAATGTTCTGGCGGTCTTGCGCACCGTCAAGTGGAACCTCGAATGGTTCGTGAAAATCCCGCGCGGTCAAGTGTATACCCTCTAGCGGTATTGTGCACTGTTAAATGGCACTATTCTGGCGGTTAGATGAGGGTGCGCGGTCACGTATGCTGCGACATTTGTGGAGTTTATGCTGTGACATTTGTGGAGTTGTATGCTGCAACATTTGTGGAGTTGTATGCTGTGACATTTATGGAGTTTATGTTGCGACATTTGTGGAGCTTATGCTGTGACATTTGTGGAGTTTAGTTGTATGCTGCGATAGCGGAAATAACATTTGGAACAACTCTAAATGTGATGGATATCCATTGTGTGGTGGGATAGCAATACCATATATGGTATTAGATGGAACCGCTGCGAACCGTTGCGACATTTGGTGGAACAGAAATGAATGTAACGTAATATGGACAGCCAGTTGAAACGTTTCGACGGAAATTAAAAGATAGCATATGGTTATTGATGTAATATGAAAAGATGGGTAGCAGAAAAGTTGAACCCGTTACTTATCCTCCCACTGAATGCTTAAATAGATGATTCTGTCCACATTGGAAGGGGGTTCATATTGTTTAGAGCACCGAGCATCGCTTTTTAGTTATGAGAAGCTTGCAGAGATAAAAAAGAAGCATCGAGAGTTTTGCTGTGAAGTGTCCAGATGATGTTGTTGTGGAAGTCGACATTCTCTGTTATAATTTTAGCTTTCTTTTCCTTTTGAAGGCTAATTGTAATTTCCAGAAGAGAAGTCTTGAAGACTTTGTACAACATTCTGTTTACAGTTGCTGAAGTTGATTCCAGAACCATTTTTGTACCATTTTAAAGAGATTAATTAGATCGGTACCCATTGGAGAAGGACCCGGAGATGTAGCCCAATGAAGGGGGTGAAATTCGTTATCAACTTCTATTTGTGACTCTCTGATTCTATGCTTTTTTCCCACATCTATTTATCAGTTTTGCCTTTTCATTTCTGTTTTAAGCATTTAATTTTTGTTAATGCTATTTCATGAATTAAGCAAACTGGTAAATGCATTCTTTAAAAACTTTTAATGCACTCAAGTTGAGATCCGACGGATCAAGAAGTTAGATGGAGTGATACTACCAAAGCTAGTGAATGGTAGTAGGTTGAAGCCATACAAGATGGGGCCTAAGCCATGCGATTCTTGAGGTACTACGTGATCAAAAAAAAAATGTTTTTTTTCTCCATGAGATGATAGTTAGAAGGATGGTGCATGAAGGGGAAGGAAATGCACAAGTAGAAGAGCTAGTAGTGTAGTTAGGAAGTCATGTCGTGAAAACTATGACATAGTAAAATCAGTAATAAAACAAGACATTTAAAGTGGTTACCAATGATGCTTGAGGAACCGACATGTATTTATGGTTGATCTGACCATTGGATTGACAGGATAGCCGACGAATTTAGGTGGTTAATGCATGATTTGGTCGAAATGATTAAATTTGATTTGGTCATGATAGAGGTACGATTGTCTTGGAGCTATAAGAAGGGGTCGAATGCAGTTGACATTCACCATTGTGCAAGGCTGAAAGTTGACAGAGCTACATAATTATCGCAGAGTTGAGTTGTTGAATTGAAGAATTGTGTTGATTGAGTTGACTGAGTTGCATATTTTTTTTAGAAAATTTATGTTCTGTGGAACTGAGTTATGTTGCAGTGATCAGGTGAGTTTCAGAGTTAAATCAAGTCAAGTTCCCAATGAACATTGTGGGGCATGCAGCGTGAGAAAGTCATGGTTGAAATTTCTAGTGAGAGAGATTCATCGGTCGTCTAAGTTATAATTGAGGAAGAATTCACAAGTATGTCAGTGGGATCTTCCTTAGTTACAAAGAATAAGAGAAGGGCACATCCCCCCATCTCTCCAGTACCAAAGAAGTGGTAGAATAGAACATCTATTTGGGCACAGGAGTAGGCACCTGCGAAGGCGAGTCCTTCAAGTTCAGGAGTTGTGGATTCAGCAACTCGCATAGGGGTGTTCATTGTAGATATCCCTAGGTATGTGCCTCCCATGCAACCTAGTGTGAAGCCACAAAGAAGGGCCAAGAACTAGAAATACCCAGTGAATATGCCAGCGATACCACAGGGTATGGCATGCACTACAGATATTGTGCCTGTGCTGATGGAAATGAAGTATGACGATCATGATTTACTTGCATCAAAGGAAATCACAGAGGAACTCTATGAACCTATGGTAGTGATTGGAGGTGACTCGATATTATGCATTCCATGGGAATGGGCGTGTGGCTTGGACAAAGAAGAACTATTGGGATTAATCAGCATGCCGTATTTTGGGTGGTTGAATGAGGAAAATTCCTGTGTAAAGCAACTTTTGGCCTATTTTCATGGTGATATTTTGTGGGTGGACCAACCAATCCTAGTTATAGTAGCACTTATTTCAGAGATCATGGGGATGCCTAAATATGCGACTGACTCCTTGAAGTATTTTAGAGGAAGGGATAATGACAGGAGACTTACGCCAAATATAAAGAAGAGATATGGATTGCAGAGGGACAAACGAGAATACCATGTCGATAGCATCAATGATCTGGTTTTCCACATTGGCACACAAATTTTGGCTACTAACATTGCATGGATGAACAGGCCTAACCAGTGTAATTCAGGAGTGATTTCATGTGCAGAGCAATGTGTGTAAGGTGTACAAATTAATTGGTCGTTATTTTTAATGAAATAGTTAATGGAGAATGCAATGGCAATCCAGGTAGGGCAACGACCATTCACATACACCTGGATGTTGATTTTGATTGCACTGGTAGCTTGGATGGAACTAGAAGACTACCAAGGAATGGATGTGGATGCGGTAAAAATGTGCAAGGGAGCATGCTATCAGAATCTTTGGTGAGTGAGGGAGCCCAAGTGACATAAGGACTGCAATGTTCATTAATTAATTTATTGGTAAGCACTGTAGGCAAAAGCTATCAAAGTTTTGTGATTATATGAGGATGTCGTGATGAAGTTCCAAATAGGTACTTGTTTTGTGATTATCCCATATGCCATTCATGTTCAATCACGGTGTGACCCAGAGAAGCAATGGTTGCTGACACCTTATAATTTTCCTGATGTAGAGTTGAAGACAATTGTCGATGATTGGCCCGCAACATGGATATAACTAGTCAGCTTAGAATAAGTGTTGATATGTCCACTAACGGATGCACCAGTTGATCCGGTACTTGATCCTGACCAGCAGAGTCACCATGATTCTGATGAAGATTCATTGTGGACACCCACTGACTCAGAACCAAAGCGCACATTTGAAGCATCAATGACAAAGAGGCGACAACATAAGGGTGTGACAAGTAGCGCAACATGCAAGATGGTGGCACAGTTGAATTGGATCATTTGGGAAATTACAACCGCAATGGATGCGAGAGCTAAAGAGATGAAGAAACAAGGAACAGAAGGCTTTAGCAAGGTAAAGACTCGACTCGGTTCTTTAGTTGATGTATTATTGAAGAATGCACCAGAGGTAGTGAATGTGCATGACGTTGGCTCAATCAGCACTGGGATGTGGGTTCAAAATGTACAAATTCCACCGACTATGATTGAGGAAAACAATGAGGATCTCAATGCCTCCCTACAGTAGTTACAAGACTTGTACATTTACATCAATTTGTTGTCCAAACAGATGTTGGTGCATATGCAAAGGGTCTCCAATGAGGAGTTGGTAGACAGATAACAAAGTATCAGCGGTCAGTTCTTGCGATCACAGGAGAAGGAGGCAGAAGCATGGAGAGAGGTAGAAGTGTTGAAGAATGCACAAGAGGAGTTGAAAGAGCATTGAAGAAATTAAGGAAATGAAAAAAGAACAAGATCAGCTAGTGGTCGAGAAGATGCAACTATGGGACCACGGGGCGCAATTAGAAATGGTAATTTCTGAAGTCTATGAATGAGTACTAGAAGTTGTTGTAGACGAGGAGGTAGAACCCAAAATGCAACGGATCGGGATGGTAATTACGCAACAGGAGCACGACAATAATATTTTGAATGATATAGTACATCCAGACACATTGCCTGAGAAAGTAGTAGAAAGTAAGAGCGCCATGGAGGATGTGGAGACAGAGCTAGAGGAGATGGAGCAGGAAGCAAAGAATTCAACTGAAGCGACTATGTAATTTTGGGGCAGCATAGTCCAGGACGAGCAAATGGAGCAACTGAAAACATAGTTGTAGGAGTCCGAGGGGTAGCTGGAGATATTGAATACATCATTGAGAGAGCTTCCACTCATTGTACACATCACCAAGTCTATAGAGTTGCAGGAGCTACAACATCGTGTGGCAAGGGAAAGGGAGTGCCAAAAGTGATGCATTACATAGTTGGATGAGTTCCAACAGATTGGAGTGCACCTTTTTAGTAAGCAAATATATGCACTGCAAGAAGTTCAGGAAGGTAGGAAGGAGGTTACCAACAGGAAGTTGGGAAAGTGCTGAGAAGGTCAAAAAATAGGTGAAGGAGATAACTCAGTAGTATGAGGACTTTAAGATAAGGATCAATGAGTACACCATGTCCAGCTGATGTGGCTTGAGGGCGAGCCACAATATTGTGTTGGGGGGATATTGGAAGGTGATTTTGGGTTAAGGTTGTTGCATAGAATCGTAGAATTTGTGCAAGTTCAAAAATACCACACAAGTTGGAAATAGAATATTTTATGTATTTTTTATCATCTTTTGTAGTTTTGGATGGATTTTTGTGGACAGTGGTCATTATTTTATAGAATCTGTTCAGAATTGGTTAGAAAGTTGGTTAAGTTGACCACTGATGTAAAGGCACAAGCGTACAAGTAGATGTCAAATTGCAAGTGTTAGGTCCTCTTAGCTGGCTGGGTCTCTTAGAATAGTTGTTGTTTTCTTGACCTTCTAAGATAGAGCTTGGTTTTGGGTTTTTTTAACTTTGTATGCGACTTAAAGAACTATTTTGGGAACTTATGTTTTGTTGTGGAAGTTAATAAGACATGACGAAGGTTGAGTAAAATCAGTGTGTCTTTTAATGTTTTCCCATTTTCATGTTTTATGGGATCCATATGTGACTATGCTATGTATTCGCAACATGGATATGTGATTTAAGTAATGTTGCTTTGCTTTAAATAATGGTATAATGCTAGATCTGTCTGTGCATCGATTTATTGACTGTGAATCAGTCATGTTAATGCAATCTATTGAGTGATGATATAATTCCATTAATGCATGATGTGAATGAGTATGATCTAAGGAATAATGTTGCAATAAGTCACCAAGTAGAGACACATGGTCCTCCTCCATACTATGGAAACTTGGCTTTGTCAGCTCTCCCTCGAACATCTCCGGTGAGACTTCATCCACTCTGCACATCTTTTTAGATGGGGTAAAATCTATTTGGGTCAGTACTCAGGGAGATCACGGTGGTTTGGGTGTCGACAGAGAGCAAACCCCTGTCGATTGGGTTTGTGTCAACAATAATCCAGATATCATTTATGTGGAATTACATTGTCAACCCTTATAACTACTTCAAAGAATAAAATATTTAAGAGCTAAACTACAAAGCTTAAAGGAAGATAACAAAATAATTATAATATCTTAGGAGGAACTAAATCATATCTTACTAGATAAAATACACAACGGAGGAAAAGACAAAAGAAAGGAACATGAAACTGAATCTAGAAAAGTATCATACAAACATAAAGGTAAGAAATTAAAATTTTATGATAGTCAAAGTAAATCATCTTCAGGAATTAAGGAAAGGTCACACAGAGGAAAGTATAAATATTCAAGTGAAAGTAGTGACAGTGACAATGGTCCTAGGAAGAGGAAGTATAAACCATATGAAGATATTTTAGGAGAATTTAGAAATATAAAACCTCCTATTTTTAATGGAGAAGTAGAAAAAGGGGAAGAAGCTGAGGCTTGGCTATTGGGTATGAAAAGTACTTTCATATTTATAACTACTACGATATATTGAAAGCTTGGATGGCTATCTACAACCTAACCGAAAAAGATGACATCTGGTAGCAGGACATAAAAAGAGTCAAAAACCTTAAAGAAAAATATTTGACCTGGAGAGTCTTTAAAAAATACCTTAAAAAAAATTCTTATCTGAACAGTATTATGAAGAAAGAGCTAAATAGTTTTATGAACTAAACTAGGTTCAATGTCAATGAAAAAGTTAAGTATTAAATTTTAAGTCTACTAAGATATGTACTATATATAATTGAGGAAAATCCTAAGATACATAGGATTTTATGTTTTTTTCCTACTAGTTTCAAGGACATAATTGAGTTTGATAATCTAAAGACCCTTGAAGAGGCAATGAGAAAAGCTAAATTATGTTACGAATAAAGAAAAAAGAGAGAAAGCATACCTAATTGGAAGAATAAAAGAGAAAGTAACTTTGACCAGAAAACAAAAGGTTTTAAGTCTAATAAAAACTTCAGAAATAATTCTTGAAATTTCTCTAAGAATACTTATCCAAGAACAAATTTTGAAGGTAAAACACAACAAAACATTATAGCACCAAAAGGTAGAGACATGCCTAATAATAATTTTAGAAAGAATGAACAAAAAGAACATGTGAAGTGTTTGGAATGTCGGGGACCTGACATAAGGAGAAACTACAATAATGTACATACCATTCAGGAGGAAGAAAAATTTGGTGACGTAGCAACTAAAATGCCTAGAATTAATGCATCCTTGGAGAATCGATAGGCTGGCCATCAAACCTCCATGGTGGAAGTACAAGGTATGATACAAAACCAGCTTATTTTTTATTTTGATTGACCCAGGTGCTAGTTTAAGCTATGTGTCACCTAGCATAGCACAACAATATAATTTATCCTTGAAAAGGTTTGAAAATTAATGGTTGGTTCAGTTAGCTACATCAACCAAAAGAAAAGTAGTTAATTATGTTGAATGTTGTGAAATGTTTATGAGTCAGTTCAAAACACAAGCAAATTCTTAATGTATTATTGTTAGGGTCTTATGATGTTTTAATAGGTATGGATTGGCTGGAAAGACATCAAGTATTTTTGAATTGTTTTGAGAAAACATTTACCTGTCTAAGTGACAAAGGAGAAAGAATTACCATTAAAGGAATACCTAGGAAAGTTTATGTTAGATGAATCTTACCATTACAAATTAAAAAGGCTATAAGGAAAGGTTTTATAGTCTTTGTTTTACATATAATCAATAACAAACACATGGATAAAGAAGATAAGTTGAAATTCAATGATATTCCAATCCTACAAGATTTCTCATATGTTTTTTTGGAAGAAATTCTAGGATTACCCCCAAAGAGAGATATGGATTTTACTATTGAGTTATTACCAGAAGTTGTACATAATTCAAAGGTTGCTTATCAAATGAATATGCTAGAACTTAATTAATTAAAACTACAACTACACAAATTGATAGATCAAATTTATATAAGACAAAGTGTATCCCCTTAGGGAGCACCTATTTTATTCATTAAAAAGAAAGATGGTACATTACATTTATGTATAGACTACCGTCAACTAAATAAAATGACAATTAAAAACATATATCCTTTGCCCTGCATCATTGATATTTTTTATCAGATATGCGAAGCGACAGTATTCTCAAAGATAGAATTGAGATATGGATATCATCAAATCATATTCAAAGATGAAGATATCTTTAAAACTTCTTTCAGAACCCGATAGGGACACTATGAGTTTGTATTCGTTCCCTTTGGGGTAATGAATGCTCTAGCAACTTTTGTGTGCTTAATGAATAGTGTCTTAAGTAAATATTTAGATAAATTTGTATTCGTATCAATATATGACATATTAATTTACTCAAAAAGGAAAGAGGAATATGATGAACACTTGCAGATAATACTACTGGTTATGAGAGAACATAAACTAATGCTAAGTTTAGTAAATGAAAATTCTTTAAAGATAAAATACAGTATCTAGGTCACATGATATCCAACGAAGGAATATCAATAGACCCAGAAAAGATAAAAGCAATAATGGAATGGCATGTTCCCAAGGATGTATCAGATGTACGATCATTATTACTGTAAATTCATAGAAGGATTCTCGAAGATCGTGAATCCCATAACATGTTTGCAGAAAAAGGGAAAAAGATTTGTATGGGATCAAAAGGGTGAATAACTTTTTAATAAATTAAAAGAATTGTTAACTAATACACCTATACTAAAAATAGTAGATCCAGAAAAGGATCTCGTTGGGTGCACTCATGCATGCAGTGAAGATTTTGGAGTACTAACACAAGAAGGTCATGTGATAACTTATGAATCAAGGAAACTAAAAACACATGAAAATAATTATGCAACATATGATTTAGAGCTGGCTTCCATAATTCATGCTCTGAAAATGTGGCACCATCATCTAATTGGTAAAAGATTTTTAGTAATGTTTGATAACATAAGCTCAAAATATTTGTTTGATCAACAAAATATGAATGTAAGGAAAGCTAGATGGTTATCCTTCCTTAATGAATATGGTTTTGAGATCAAACACATCAAAGGGAATGAAAACAAAGTGGTTGATTCCTTAAGAAGAAATACAAGAATGAATTTTATATCTTCTATTATTAGTTACAAAACATAATTACATGATAGATTGGAAGAAGGGATAAAAATGGACAAGGAATACCAAAATCGAAGAGAAAATGTAACTAATAATGAATTTGAAAATGTAAAAACAAATTACATTTTAAATAAAAGAGGGTTAAGGTTGTATAAATCCATACTTTATATACCTAACATACTCGAAATTAAACTACTGATTTAAAATGAAGCACATAAAATTCCTTATTTTGGACATCTAGGGTATCAAAAAATGATAAGTATGATAAGGAAAGATTACTTCTACCCTAATATGAATAATGAAGTTGTTGAATATATAATTAGGTATATAGAATGTTCGCAAGTTAAATATGAGCATCAACACCCAACAGGACTTTTGCAACCACTCCCAATTCCAAATTGGAAATGGGAAATTATCAGTCTTGATTTTATAACTAGATTGTCTAAAAATTAGAAACAAAATGATTCTATACTAGTAGTGGTAGACAAACTAATCAAGAAAACATATTTTTCGATTGCTAATATATTTATGAAGGAAATTTTTCGGTTGCACGGAATTCTGAACGTAAGAATTTCTAGCATAGATCCTAAGTTTAGTGGTAATTTTTGGAAATAATTGTTTAAAGGAATAGACACTAAATTGAATTTAAGTACTTCTTTTCATCCGCAAACGGATGGGAAAATAGAAAGTGTCAATCAAGTTCTAGAACACATGTTACATATGTATGTTAGAAACTATCCAAAGAAATGGGAAGATTATTTTCACTTAGTTGAATTTGCATATAATAATCATTATCACACTTCATCTTAACTCAATCCTTTTGGAATATTGTATGGTGGGAAATGTAATACTCCCATTTCATTGAGTAATTCGGTTGACATATTGATGTTAGGACCCGACTTGTTAAAAGAACTGGAACTAACAGTGAAACAGGTACAAAGAATTCGAAAACTTCTTAGGAAAGATAAAAGAGTCATGTAGACCTTAAAAGAACTCAAAACGAATTCCAAGTAGGTGAGCATGTATATGGCAAGGTAAAACCTATAAATAATTCCTTTAAGCTGGAGATTTGTGCTAAATTATCACCCAGGTATTGTGGACTATTCGAAATATTGGAAAGAGTTGGATGACTAGAATATCAGTTACCCTTGCCACCTAAAATTAAAATACATAATTTATTTCATATTTCCATATTGAAAAAAGTATGTGGACTATTATACTCATGTGATCGACTGGAATTTTATTCAAGTAGAACCCGAAGGATATTTTCAGATGGAACCTGATTGTATTCTCGACAGGAGTGAAAATTTTCTCCCAAATCACAGCATTGGATAGGTAAAGGTGCAATGGATGCATCTCATTCCATATGAAGCAACCTGGAAATTGGAGGGACCAATTTATTGTAAAGGTTTTTATTTAAGACCAAGTTGGTTAAGAAATACATGAATTACATGCACCAAAAGGCATGTAATTGATCATGTTTTTTAGGTATTTCATGTTTTTGGGGTAGCAACGTCCATTAAAAGTATGTTGAGTGGGTAATTGTTGGATGCAGAATTTAATTTCACATCGAGGGTGCTCTCCCAATCGAAATTTGAGTAAAAACACAACGATATATGCCAAAAATACGACAAAAAAGTAGTGTTTTTTATGATACCTATCCCCAAATTTATATTAAAAAATTGTTTAAGACCTATACGGTATTTCAAATTTAAAGCAATTTCATTAGCTAACACATGATGACATAGAATTTGAATTATGGTTAAAAGGCCCATTTTGAGTTGAGATTTCCTCTAATGAACAATTCGAGAGTAGGAAGTTTGATTCCTCAAAATTTGATGATTCACTACAACATTATGGGTTGAACTCAGATCCAAAGAACTACTTTATCCCCAATATTGTCATGAGAAAGTTTGATGGCAAGGATCCAATCACATAGATTTTTCATATGGAGCAATTCTTTGTTATACACCAAGTGCTAACTTTACGAAAGGTAACTATTGCATCCTTATATTTAGAACCTAATCAATTTGTATGGTACCATTTTATTTATGACCATAAAAATGACTCTATTATCTCTTGTTCTATAATCATAGAAGAATTGATTACACATTATGGCGATATAAATAGCAACACCTTCTTTAGCCAGTTGGTAAATCTAGACCAAAAAGGTCCAATTACGGAGAACATCAACCAATTTTAGAAGTTAAATCTTGGGGTGAAGAATATTTCTAAACATAATTTGTCAGATATATTTATTGGAACCTTGAAGGATAACATTCAATGTGAAGCATGTCTCTTTGAACCACCATCCTTGGAGAATTCTTTCAAGATGGCATGGAAGGTTGAAGGTAAACATATTGCGATGGACACTAGAAATACCACCTCCAACACATACAGAGAGAATCATGTTCCTTATTCTAAACAACACAAAGGTTGACATCTCAACAACTAGAGGAAAGAAGATCGAAAAATATATTCTTTAATTTTGACAACAAGTACAGTAAGGGACATAAGTCTGGAGAAAAGAAATTATTCTACATAGAATGTGAAGAGGAAGAACAAAAAGAACAACAACAACCACAAGGGGATGAACTAGAAGTGATTACTCCCACTATATCTTGTCATGCTTTGGATGGAATTAACACTCCTCATACTCTCAAGATCGAAGGATATATCAAAAACAAAATGGTAATAATGTTGATTGATTTTGGTAGTACTCACAATTTCATTCATTATAAAGTAGCCAAAGATCTCAATTGCTTTGTATATCCAGCACAAGATTTTCAAGTAATGATTGCAAATGGAGGAACCATTAATTGTTCATTGAAATGCCATAATCCGAATCATACTATGGGGGGATATGTATTGAATAGTACCATTATTTATATCCCAATGGAGGGTCCTGATGTTGTATTAGGAGTTCAATGGTTACAATCTTTGGGAAAGGTGGCTTTTAATTTTTAGAAGCTTTTCATGAAATTTTCCGTGGAAGGAAAATAATTTGTGTTAAATGGTATCAAACAGAAACAAAGAAATATGATCAACTCTAATGGTGTAACAACATTGTTAAATAAATCAAAGAAAGATGTAATTACATAGTTATATTCACTAGATGTTCAAACATGTAAGGCTCCTATTTCACCATGTATCCAAAGGGTCCTTAAAAATAATTACAAGGTATTTGAAGATATTCCAATAAGTAATCCGCCTATTTGGAATTTGGGAAATGCTATTAAATTAAATTTGGGAAGTGTTCCTTTTAGCATCAAAGCTTACAAATAACCCTATGGTCAGAAGAATGAAATGGAGCACATCGTTGAAGAAGTGACAAAAAATCTACGGTTCAAGCAATGGAAGATGACATAGAGCACCAACAAGTAGTTCTCCAAATCCAAATGATTTCATAAACTAAGATGAAACTATAGGCAGATAAACATTGCCATCAAAGGAGTTTTGAATAAGCAAAAATCATATGGGGACTTGAATAAAACAAGGACCAAACAACTATGAAATATTTGTTAGGGTAAACAGGATACTCCCAAAGGACCGCACACCAAGGGAAACCACTTTACACAAATGAATCACAGATCAATACACCAATGTTTGTCATGTGGTTAAAACCCTTGAGAGAGAAACAGTCCATGGCCCCATCCAAATAGCTACTTGGAGCAATTTATTATGCAAAAGAAAGAAAGTTACATGAGCTTCTCATAATCGATCAACTAGCCAAGGACCCTCTATGCTCTTTAAATAGAGATCATAGATCAATCGGGTGTTAAGCCATGGATCAATGGTAGGTATGATCTAAGAGAAGTTGAACCGTCGGATCATTGTATGTCTGGAACATATCATGACCGTCGGATTAGAATATTTACAAATGCATGCTAATGCATACTAAAGAAACACACTTTTACCTAATGGATATATTACACAAGTTGATCTTAACTAACTCCTAAGTGTCTAAATATCCTAACATCCCCCCTTAAGAACAACTTGGGATAGGATTGAATAATTTACAAAAGTGACACTATTAGGAGAAATAAGTAGGAATTAGAGCCTATCCCCCCTTAAGGACACATTCTTGAACTTCTAACATAGAGTGAAGTTTAGAAAAATTCCCTTCTGTAAGAGACTTGGTGAAGATGTCTGCAACTCGATCATCTGTAGGGCAATAGAGCATTTCAAGAACACAATCATGAACAAGATTTTTGATGAATTTCATGTGTAGCTCAATGTGTTTTCTACGTTGATGTAGAACTAGATCTTTGGCAAGCTTGATGGGACTTTGATTGTCGCACCAAAGTGGAGTAGGCTGTTGCTGCTCGAATCCAAACTCTAAAAGGATTTGTCGAAGCCATAAAGCTTCCTGACTTGCATTAACTACGGCTCGATATTTTACTTCTGCTGAAGAAAGAGAAAGAGCTTGTTATTTCTTACAAGCCCAAGGGACAGGTCCAGATCCTAGACTGAAAACATAACCTGCAGTAGAATTTCGACCATCAGGATCGTTGACCTAATCTGAATCAGTGAAACCAACCAACAAAGGTTTCCCCCCTGTACTGTAATGAATCCCAAACTAAATTATACCTCGAATATATCGAAGTATTCTTTTTGCTGCTTTCGAGTGACTTTCATGAGGAGTTTGTTTATAATGGGAAACACGACCAATGACAAAGGAAAGGTCAGGATGGGTATGAGTAAAGTATAAAAGACTACCAACAAGCTGATGATACAAGGTGGCATATACTTCAGGATAAGTACAAGTGGTAGAAAGTTTGACTCCAGACTTGAAGGGAGAAGGGGCTAGTTTACAATCTTCCATGTGGAAGCGGCGAAGAAGGTCACAAGCATACTTAGACTGGGAAAGAAAGATTCCTTCTTTGGTTTACAAAAATTGTAGACCAAGAAAATAATGAAAATTTCCTAAGTTTGACATTTCAAAATTTTGCTTAAGACTGTATTTCACATGGGTTATAAGTTTAGGGCCACTACTAGTAAGGATAAACTCATCAACATAAAGAACAAGTATGATGAGATGATTTCCTACTTTCTTGGTATAGACATTGGGGTCAGAATGGCATCTAGAAAAACCAGTGTCAAGGAGAAAGCTCTCCATTTTGGCATACCAAGCTCTAGGAGCTTTCTTAAGGCCATATAGGGATTTCTTAAAGAGACAAACAAGGCTAGAATTATTCTGAACATATCCAGGAGGTTGTTCCATGTAAATTTCCTCCTATAAATCACCATGTAAGAAGGAAAACTTGACATCCATTTGATGGAATTCCCAGTTATGTAAGGCTGCAAGGGAAAGAACAAGGAAGATGGAGTTCATTTTTTCTACAAGGGAAAAGGTTTCATTGTAGTCAATCCCTTCAACTTGGGAAAAACCTTTGGAAACTAACCTTGTCTTAAGTCTTTCAACACTTCCATTAGATGCATACTTAGTTCTGTAGATCCATTTACATCTGACAAGTTTTCTTCCTTTTGGAAGAGGAACAAGATCCCAAGTATCATTCACCATTAAGGAACGATATTATTCATCCATGGATGCATCCCAATTTGGAATTCCTGAAGCTTCTGCAAAAGTTTCTGGGTCATGATTCTCGAAAACTTGAGCCAAAAGAGAAGAGGCTCACTGAAACTGAGAAGGTGTTCAATTTTGATCTCTAGGATCACCGGTAGGATCACCAGTTGCGTCACATGTTGAACGGACCCATCGAGGAGGCATTGGTGCCGGTGCAATTGGAGGAACATGAGCAGGCGGAGGTGGATTTTCATCCTCACTATCATCATCAGAAACTAGAGTTGGAAACCTGTCAAGGAAGCTGGAAGAAGAAGAAGAAGAAGGCACAATTGTCGAATTAGGCTCGTAGGCCAAAGATGGCACACCCACCAAGTTAGGCTTGCAGGCCAAGATATTTTCATCAAATTTAACATCTCTTCTAATGATTATATCATGAGAATGTGGCTGAATAAGTCTATAACCTTTTACATCTTTAGAATATCCAACAAATATGCACTTTTCACTTTTAGGATACAATGCTTTCTTTTTTTCATCTAGAATGTGAGCCCATGCTTCACAACCAAACACACAAAAGTGACTTACATATGGTTTAATTTTACTCCATGCTTCTTTCGATGTTATACCTTGTAAAACTTTAGTGCGTATGTGATTAACTATGTAATTTGCACAATTTATGGCCTTAGCCCAATATTGAAGACTTAGTCCCTTAGATTGGATCATATAATTAGCCATTTCTTTTAAAGTGCAGTTCTTCCGTTCAGCTACACCATTTTGTTGGGGTGTATATGGAACAATGTGATGTTGTTGGATTCCTTGTTCATTGCAAAAAGTAGTGAACTTGTTGTTAACATATTCTCCTACATTGTCAGATCTTAACTTAATAATTTAATGACCAGATTGTTTTTCAACAAGGGCCTTGTAGGCCAAGAACATTTTAAATACTTTTCTCTTAAGTTTTAGGAAGTAAACCCAAGTGCATCTGGAGTAGTCATCAATGAAAGTTAAGAAATATTTGAAACCAGAAAAGGAAGCAGATGGAAGAGGACCACACAAGTCACTATGCACAAGCTCCAAGGGAACCGAGGCATGCCAAGAGGCACATTTGTCAAAGATGTCCCGATGATGTTTTCTGAGTACACAACCGGAACAAACACCATCCTTGCAATATACCATCGGAATACCAGTCACCATATTGTATTTACATAGTTGTTGCAATGAGAAATAATTTAAGTGACCAAATCGCTCATGCCAAAGTTTGCTCAAGTTATCACTATGAGCAACAAAATTTGAAGGAAAAGGTGATGACCCAAAGTTGTTAAATTTGTACAACGTGGTAATATCATGAATAGTTCCAGTAGCAAGGATATTTTGAGGATTTTTAAAATCCTTGATTACAACTTGGTGAGGTGTAAACGTCACAGTTTTACCATCACCTGAATGAGTAGTTTGATAAACTGATAACAAATTGCAGGAAAGTTTTGGAACACATAGTACATCACGGAAATGACCATTTTATACTGGAACTGTTCCAAATCCTACAACACTTAGAGATCTATTACCACCAACAAATATTTTTTTGGTGTTACATTCATGCATAATAGAAAACATGGCTTTATCTTTAGCCATATGATAAGATGCTCCAGAATCAATGAGCCATTCAATTGAAGTAGAAGAATAAGATGCAGTATAAGTGTAACTAGAAGCATAAAGTGCATGTCCATGAGAGTTAGATTCTGAAGATGAATATTGGCTGATGTGGTGATTTTCATTGCACTTCCAAGGCTACCATCTTCTTAAAACACTTAGATTCATCATGATTATATTTCCCACAAAAATTGCAATGACGCTCTGTCTTCTTTCCTTTTGGCTTGGATTCTTTGTCATTTTTTAAATAAGAAGCTGACTGAGAGGGTTTGGCACCCTTACTGTTTGGCTTATTATTGCGAAAATTATGTTTCTTGGGAGGCTTGGACTTTTCTTTCTGTTGGGACAATAAGGCTTTCCCAGATGTATCTACATTGTTAATTATTCCAAGATGAATGAGCTTATCTTACTCTCCAATTAAGGAATCATAAAAAGGATTCAAGACTAGGCTCTTGATAGCTAGTTGCAGTCAAGGATTCTTTCATGGAGTAGAATCTAGATACAAAAACAGAATATGCAGGTCCAAGTTTGGAAAGAATACGATAAATACATTGTTTGTCTTCATTATTAATCTTGCATTCTACACATAAGAGTCTAAGAGTTTTATACTTAGATAAATAGTCTTGAATGCATGAAAAATCATTTGGATTCAAGGAAATCAACTCATTCTCGAGTTGATGACTTTGAATTTCATTGTGTTTACCAAACACAGATTCCAACTTTTCCCAAGTTTTATCAGGTTCATCAATTTCAAATATGTGGAATTGCAAATCAATAGAGATTGACATACCAATCAATCCACGAGCTTCATCACATCTATTTTCCCATTTAATTTTCTTATCATCATCAGTGGGTTCTGTTTCTTTCCCTAAGTTTATCCTGAAAATTCCCCTACTTCATAGAACATCTTCCATATAAGATTTCCATTAGAAATAGTTAGAAATTGTAAGTATAATATCACAAGGGGTGGCCATACTATAAACTAATGGCTGAAAGAACAGAAACTAACTATCTGGATGCAAAGAGCTCAAAAAAATATGCGGTTTTAAAAAAATGGCACTGAAAACTTATTCTGGATGATGAATTTATGCTTGATCAAATAAAATGTTGAAGATGTCCCCAATAGTGACGTGACAGATATTAACTTGACCAACTAAAAAAAAGAAGCCCCCTCTTCCCAAGATCAACTTTGACAATCACTTTACAATAAGTTTGCTTTGAAGTGAATCACTTTTGTAGAATAAGTGATGTTCAATTTTACAATAATGTGACTTTTAAATAGTGCGGCAATAAATTAAAGACTTAAGTGACTCACTTTTTATTTTATTTTATTTATATGAGATACACTTTTACAATAAAGTAACTTGAGAATAGAAATTGCCTCCACTAAAAAGTAGTTTGATAAGACTTGAACTCAAGACTTATCAAGGAGTAAAGCAACTTTGGACCAAGTGAGCTAAGTTTAAAAGGTACGTAAAAGTATGGAAAGAGGAAGGGGGATTTTTTTTTCTTTTACTCTTATTTCTCATTCTCCGTGCTTGCTTTCTTTTCCTGCAAATCACACAAAAAATGAAAAACAAAAACAAAAAAACTTTTTCCACACAATGGGGTTAGATCTTGGTTAGATTACTCGGAAAGTCTACGTTTTCAAGTTTTCTCATTGTTTTTGATTTGTCGTGATCACATAAGGTGCATGGAAAAGAGCATACATAGCCGAGAAGACAAGAAAAAAAGGAAGCTTTCCCTCACTATTTTTGGTTCGCCACGATCGCGCAAGGTGCATGGCAAAGAGCATACGCAGCCAAGGAAGGAAACAGTCTGAGACTCACTACTACATTTTGACCAAAAATCCGACGGCCATCATGTCGGATTTTCGACACTTTCCTGTCGCATGTATGACACTTTGGTTTTTTCTTAAGCGTCGGAAACTTGGCGTCGGTTATCTGACACTTAAGTAACTGTCGGTTAAGCGACACTTAACTAACCGTCGATTAAATGTCAACCGTTGGATAAGCGACAGGTATAACCGTCGTTTAAACCATGGCTCCAGAGAGTAAGCGTTGCATAAACGACAGATGGAGATGTCGCTTAAGCGACGGCTATGAAGAAAAAGCGTCGTAAAAACGACATAGAGAGCCGTCGCTTATGGGACAGATATCAAGAAAAAGCGTCGCAAAAACGACATTAAGAGCTGTCGCTTAAGCGACGGATATCAAGAAACAACGTCGCAAAAATGACATAGAGAGCCGTTGCTTATGGGATGGATATCAAGACGAAGCGTTGCATAAACGCCAGCCATAGCTGTCTCTTAAGCGACATGTATTAAGAAGAAGCGTCGCATCTTCGACAGCTAGAGCTGTTTCTTAAGCGACGGCTGTGAATTTTTTTATTTTTTTTAAATATTTTAAATATCGACTATAACATCAAAAGCATATGAGATTTTGTCAATTATGGGGCCATCCTCGTAGTCTATAACATCAAAAGCATATGATATTTTGATAATAACATGAAGGAAAAACTGCTCCATGGTTCTAATTTTTTTTGTTGATCTTGGCTCCAAAAAGGTGGTAGTGACTATGTGCGTCTAAGATTTCCCCATTTTTGGAAATGAAACTTGGGGGTGCAACGTAAATAATTTTGAGCATATAATGAACTAGTTATGATGGGACTTAAAGCCTAAGGTAGACTTATTAACCTATGGGCCAAGATTTGGTTGTCTTACTGCATTAGTTCCCTTTCTTTTTGTTGTTGTTCAATCGTCTTGGCTAGCAGAAGATGCTGAAGGATCCATATTGGCTTTGGTGACTTGAGTTTAAGAGTCCATTGGTGGATTTCCCAACCAGGGACAGTTCTTAATTATGTGTTTCAGAATTTGACATATAAAGTAGCTGCTTGGCATATTGATATATCTCTGGATCTAGTCAAGTACTTTATCACAATCTTGAACATTGGATGATTCCTTAAGGTTGCCTTGTAAGTTAACATTTACACAAATCCTCTTAGTGGGAAGTAGATGAAATGTTCTCTGAGGCTAATGGCCAATATATTTTCCGATGGGTTGGGTAGGCGCTCTAGAAAGCACCAAAACTAAGGATGGGAGGCTGAAAGCTCAGTCCACATAAGGATGTAAAGATAACAGAGCCTTCAGTGGAGAGTGCCTCACTCTAACAAGTGACTACCAAGAGTTTATAAACAACCAAGGACCATGTTGCATGATACCAATGCATCTACTTAGATCTCTAAGTTGAAACATAAAGAAACACTTGGTCAAGTTTCTGATACTGGAATCATGCCAGCCATATGGCTCCCAGGTCTCATAAATCCAGGCCTAGAGCGTGTGCTCTAATTGGATATGGCCAACTAACTATCCAACTAAAGCATTTACACAATTTTTCCAAACAAATATATTTGTATTCAATATCAATAATCTTAACAAGAACTTCAAAGGATTAATAGAAGTAGGAGTATTGCCTCATGGATGACTTTGGTAACAAGCTTGGGTGCTGTTTTGGGCACCATTGTCCTCCCAGCAGCTGCAACAGAGTCTGCAGCTATGGAAATGCTGGCCAATGTGACGCCCCCACCTTCTTGGCGAGAAAGGCCAACAGTACTGATAGTGAACTAATTGTAGGATAAACCTAGATCATCCCATCCATGGAAGCAAACAACATATCGACTAACTCCAAACCTAAAAGTTAAAGGTTGAATGGAAATCAAATTATAATAAAAACAAAATCCACCCATCAAAAACAAACTATAAATCCATGAAAGCAAACAACATATCTATAATTGGCAAACTCCAAATATAAAATTTAAAGGTTGAATGGAAATTGAATTATAGTTTTTTATTAGTAGATATAAGGATTTAAATTATTGTGTATTATAATTCAGTATGAAGGAAATGTAATGTAAGTGTTCAAGTGTAATCTTACTGTGTGTGTAAATTTCAGGATGAGAATTTTATATTAATCAAAATGAGAAGATACAGTTACAAGAGTGATGGGATTTTCATTGGGAAAACCAAATCAGTTACTTCTTTAAACTTTAGGAACTAATTATCAGTTATAATGATTGCTACTAAAAGGAATATAAAATTTAATACTGACGCTATTGTTTATCTTATTATCTGTATAGATCCTAATTTGAAAATAGAAGAACCTACTTCCCCATGGGTCGGGGTCATTGACCATAATCACTAAAATATATGACTTCAAAACAAAATCAACTAACAAGATAGACATGGAGTTCTCCTTTAGGAGAAGCAGCAAAAGACTAATGGTCATCCAGAATGATGATTTGAGGTGTTACCTTGGAACCTATGGTCTGAGAATCAACAATTGCAATGCTTGATTGTCCCACAATCAGTTTCGAAAAGGAGTCATGTGTTTATTGGGGCTGCATTTCGTTGGAAGACTTTTCCTAGCTTTGTGACTAGCACATTCAGCTTGGAATTATGTTCCATTTTTCCTTTAAGAATACTTTGCAGCTAATTTTCCAAGTGTTCCATCCACTAAGGATAGGGGCATTATCCTCCATTCTGATTTAACCATTGGCGTTATCGATGATTGTACAACCCAAAAGGGTTTTCATATGCCAAAGGAGTGCCAAGGTATTTGTATAGCGGGTATCCTTGGTTTGATTATTGTCAGGGTCCTATTCCATTCTGCCCAAGTTTTACTAATGATCATGTCCATTATAGATCTAAAAGCTAGTTTGACAAACAATCCCCAAAGATAAAAGAGCAAAAAAAATCAAGAGGAACCCAAAAGGGACTTTACAGTAGGCCCACTTAGCTAGGATTTGCAGCATTTAGACAAGATTGATTTACCCACTTTAGCACTGATTTTACCTGTTATGCTTTTCAGTCACAATTCTCATCAAATTGCCTCTCTGTGATGTCAATTTCAAGGTATTTCACCATCTGTTTTTGTGAAAAAAATGTAGAGGGTTCTTCAATTCAATTTTGTAAAAAGCTAACCAACATTTTTTACCCTATTTTCTGAAATTCTCCATATCAGTACAGTACTGTGACCAATAACTAATATATGCTCAACCTGTTCATGCAACATTCTACATAATGTAAGAAACCAATTTGGTAAACCTGCCAAATCAACAATTGAGAAGCATCAATTTATGAGACCATGTATAAAAAAAATTATCAAGAAAAATAGAGAAGCAACTGAAATGAAGTATCCTTCAAAAGTCCATTGTTAAGGAACAGAGTCTTGCTTTGAGAGAGAGAACAGAAAATTCCAATGCAGCACTAGTTCCAGAAATGTCATTCTGCAAGGGATTCTACAAAGTCATTGCATGATGACTACAACATATGCTTCAATGTTATTCCTAGGAAAATGTTTAAAATACCTATGAACCTTCAACTCAAGTAACTATACCCTACCAGCTCCTTGCTGATTAAGAACACGGAATGCATTGCTGTCATTGAGTTTTGGATGATGTCCATAAAAGTAATCTAGTGCTATAGTCACTGCCTCCCTATCAACATTTTCATCATCAATTTGTAACATGACTACTGGAGCAACAGCTTCTTTCCATGGACCTTGAAGCATGTGCCTGCATTACAAGAAACAAATTACTGAATTAGACAATAATATTATAAAAGTGATCATGGACTAAAGAAGAGATTAACAAATCAGATACAGTTAACTCTGATACCACTTTAATGAACTAAACTGTTTAATAACTGAGCCATCACAAAAATACAGGGCAAGAGTCCATAACTATAATGTCCAAAGAACAGAAATAATATTTAATAAGAATGAATGAGATAATGATGATTTAAAAGTATTCAAAAGGAGTCCTTATATAGTGATGCAACCCTAGGTCATAAATGTAATTTATGTTAATTAAATAGTAGTTATTCTCAACTGCCAAATCCAGAATAAATAAATAATTGTTGTCAAATTTCAATATTCTTATTGCAGATTCTTAGAGTAATCTATCCTATAACAGACAAGTAGAGTGAAGAGTTTTGATTTGTTTCATATATACAGTTCATTGATATATTATTTGGCATAACCTTATGCCCAAGAGGTGGCAGGACCAGTAGAGAGACATACTTGTAACATATATACACCTGAAAATGTTTTGAGGTTGTCTACCAGGTTTTTTCCGAAACACTTCTGATGGACACCTCCAAGCAGCATCTATTCAATCTGAGATATCGTAATGGGTAGACACACCTCACAAGCAATGAAAGCTTCAGTAGCTGCTGCAACAAGGGGGTATATGTTCCTCCAGAGTTTCCCTGGACTGGCAACAGGCACCACCAGCAATAAATAGTCCCCTTGCGAAATCACGCTCCCACAAGAGGTAAACATGACACTTGGTAATAGGCACCACCAGCAATAAATATTCCCCTTGCAAAAGCACACTCCCACAAGAGGTAAACAAAACCCTAATTCAAATTGCTGTGTTTAGAAGTCATTTGCTTAGTTTGACTTTCCTAGACCTTAGTTCAAGTTTCCAATTTTGTCCACATTAAATCCTAATTTGACCCCTTCTACATAACTAGCAGTTTTTCTAGGTTCATCAAGCTTATAAAGCCTAATCTTTCCTTTTATCCAATCCTTTCATTCAAAGAAAAGCCTCAAATCAAGCTTGTTGTTGGATTGTCAAGTAGAAAATCTAGTTTTTCCATAATTATAGGTTTTTCCAATTCTATTAAAGCTTTGAAACTTGATATAACTGCCTTATCCATAAGAGAATCCATGGTCTTTGAGGTGTATTCCAGCAGAATCATATGCCCAATTCAATGCTGGTAATTTGTGAAACAACAATGTTTTAGATATAGCAACTATAGGAAATATGTCTAGACAGTTGTTATATGACATGGCATTTCCAACATTTAATTATAGAAACTCCAGTGCTGCAAGGGGGGGTATCTACATCAGCCTTTAAAGATTTGGATTCTTTCAACGTCTAATTCGTAGGGATTCTTGGGATTTGGATGTACCAATTCACCGTTCCAGCAGTCATCGAACCTTTGAAATATAGTGACTAAGACAGTGCTGAGACGATTTGATCCTAGTAGGTTATCAATACAGTTAATTAAAAGTTGTTTTATGCCAATTAAAGCCTGTGCAAACAGCAGACTATCTCCTCAAAAAATAACCAGTGCTGGTATGGAGTCATATTGCAGTTTTTTATTTAAGGAAAAGCCATCTTAACAGCAGAAAAAGTCTCCAAAAATGGGGGAAGGACAGCGCTTGGAAGGCATGCAAAAAATTTTCATGGTTGGCATCTTTTCTATCCTTCTTCCACTCTTTATTCATAAGTCCAATAAATATTTAAAAAATACCCAGATAAAAGCATTAGTAAGGTAGTCAAGGAACCAAAGCAAAACCAAAAGACTGGGAACAATGGTCAGCAGACCATCTGCAACAGAAAGGCCTACTTTATTACACAAAATTATGTCAAAGAATGACATAACAGGAGAACCATATCTATTCAAAAAAAAAAATATTATAACTGCTTGTTGTTCACCTGACAGAATAGTTAAGATGAGGCTAGAGCTAAATATTTCAAGTCAATCTTAACAATACTCGGCCCTTATTATAACTGCAGTTAAATTGCTTGGTAAGAGAAATTCAAAAATTCTAGAAGAATATTATAACTTATAAATTAATGTAATATTCAAAAAAAATTATGAAAATACATCTAAAATTGTTGCATACAATCATATCAATAAGGGCAACATGCTTCAACAATTCCAAATACATAGCAAATAGTACAAGTAACCCAAAAGAAATCTAAATTCATTTTCAACTTCAATAATGACTGGCAATCCTTTAATAATGATTAGACTTATTTAAAAGTCAAACACATTATAAATTTATATAAGAACCTAATGCAATGGAGTAATTTCATCCAAAAACATCCAGATTCCAAAGCAATCCTGAGACCTTTTCAACTGCAATAATAGATAAACTAATAAAAATTGGCCTTACTGGGCTAGTAGCCATAATGTTTTCCACAACTTCAAAAAAAACACTCCCAAAATAGCCATTCAAGTTGAAAAGACCATAAACTAATGACATGGTTTAGGGTTCAAAAGCATGACAGAGGTAGCTTGTTGGGTTTAAATTCTTAAATGGCAACATTCTCTCTTAAATACTCTTTATAATCCTCACAATACTTCTAGTATGAGAAGAGAAAGGGTAATTTCTCCCCAAAAACTAATGCAAATATGCATCATGATGCTTGTGACTCCTCGAGCTAAGTATTTAATAAGAAATTGAATATTGCACAACAACCCATGGCCCAATTACCCTTCTATATAAACTGATGGAAGACATGGACAAAAGACAGTTGAAACAACACTCTCTAATATCCAAGAAGACACGAGTAAATTCTTTACAACCTTAGTTAATTCAAATTGGTTAGGATAAAGACTCTTACTAGAGAAAGTGTTAGGACTCGAGACATCCTAAGAGCCAACAGTTAAATAAAACAAGCCCAAACCTTGATGAAATTATTGTAAATCGTATTATCTAAGTGATGGGAAACTTTATGGTCCATTAACTGATAGACAGGGGACTTCATGGCTCAAAATGATGAAATGAAAACATGAATAAGGTGTTCATTATGGTACAGCCTATATTATATCCGACATTTGATATGATAGAACAGATCATATTATCGGTTGCCTCCTAGTTATCTTTTTCCTATTAAAAAAATATTCCACGTGCCTTCCATCTAGAAGCAACAGAAACTCTAAGACCTGAAAACCAAACTTCTCAGAATGACTTATGATTTGACACCAAGGATGCTCACCATAATGGGTATCTAAAAATACGGTCAAATGTAAAAAAAGACAAACCCTAATTTGACTGTGCAATGGATAACGTTTAACTCAACCCCAATCCAAAACTAGGTCAAATCTAACCTGAACAAGGCAACATTGGCTTGCTACATCAGACTTAAGTCAAAACTTGTGAAACTTGACAATCTATGCAAACATGACAAGCTGTAACCAGGTCCAATTACCCGCATGCCTATGTAAACCAAGAAATCTCCAATCTTACCCATTTTTTGCACATCTTGCAACAAATTTTTAGACCTTCATGTAGCATCAATGGCACATATTTTTGTGTTCATCTTCTAAGGATTGCATTCCTAGCATATTCTCCTGTTGAGACACATTCCTCATTGGCTCTTATATCCATTCAGGGAGGTGCACTAGTTCTAGTAAAGACATGGATGGTTTATCCTAGCACATCTTTTCTCAGATGAAATCGGTAACGACTAATTGCTCTGCTTAGAGAACCCTACAAAATATTGGTAGTGATGCTCTACAGATTCTATGGAATTGAAAATTTTCAATATTTTAAAATGGAGTGGATCTCGTTGGATTATTACGTAAAAACTACAAGTGTGATTTTCAAATGGGCACAATATTTTTCCATCACTTTCAAAGATGCCATTGTCTAGGTGTAGAAAAACCTGACCACTAAGAGACCTAGTTTTTATTTATCAACATATTTGATGGATGTGGTGTGTTCCTAATTCTATTTTCCTCACTTGGAGTGGCATTGGAAAAAAGAGAAACCTCTCGTACATATTTACTGTTCTATTTTTTGGGAAGTGAGTTACATAACACACATGTATTACATTTGTGACATGTTTATCAGCATTGTTCACTTTGCCATTTTGAAGAATAATGCTCCCTGATTTTCAAATAATGCCCTATCTATGATTACTGCTATGGGAGACTGGTATACCTTAGAGCACTTTATTTACATTATAATTTTGGGAAGCAGTATGGTTCACCTACTACCAAGGGTTGTTCCCAAAAGTATGGCACTAGTAGAGGTATCTTTTCAAAGAGTCATAGATGGGGTTCATAGTGAAATCCATTCCAAGAAGAGGGAATCATGGCCCAAATTCCCATTTTACATTATACATTTAATGATTAAGAATGCATCACGTAGAATTCTTATTAGAAACAATATAGTGCATCTGAAATTAGGGCTCGCTAAAAAGAGAATGCACGACCATAAAGTATTTGCACCAAGATTATTTGCTTAGGCCCATCTACATAAATCTTGCACACATGAGAATGAACCATATGATTTTATTTTCCAAGGTTCCCATAGTTTTGAAGATGTTCTAAGAAAGGGAAATGATCCAGTTTAGAGAGTTGTTATCCATGAAACCCAAAATCAACTAAAACTCAAAGTTTTGGAAGAAATAAATAGTTTTTTTCAACAAAAGGAGAATGAAAGGAAGGAAT
>LPNX010413177.1:3209-15581 GCA_001517045.1 Pseudotsuga menziesii
CACGCTGACTGGTAATGTCTTGCAGTGTGATACGTGTGATCTCATCCTCCCATGGTGCTTCCTTGGGAGGGTTAATGCCCTATTGTGCAACACCTGAAAATTAGATGAAGACATAAATGTCAGTCAAAATACATACAACGACTGTAGGTGAATTTGAAATCAATATAAATTAAAGGTACTAATAACTGAAAGAAATATATATATGCATTTAATGTACCTGTCTCGTGGGGAACCTCTCCACCAAAACCAACAGTATCTGGAGTCTTGACGCTCACATGCACAAAGCGGCTACCAGAGTGGCTGCTGCTCATCTCCCCAACAGGAGCGTGTGTCGGCATAGAATACCTAGGCGAACCTGCGAAAATAGAGACATAAAATTTTATGATTAAATATACACATGTGAAACAATTTGATTTGATGCAACTAACAAAAAAGAGTACATCATGCACAATTGTATCCTTACGAGTCCTTTGCTGACATCTAGGGCGAGGAATGGTCGCAAATCCAACAGTGCTATGCCTTTAGTGAATCGAAGAAACCCGCTGAGATATGCATCTGCATGAAATAAGGCATAGTAAATAAAGTCAGCATACAATATAAGATAAATGATAAATATGTCAATAGTAAAGATGTAGATTTGAGATGATTAATATATCATCACATGGTGCACATTAATAATGGGAAAAGGATCACGAGTGTGAGCACAATCAATAAGGAAATGACACATGCAAAGTTTTTTTTAACAGATAGTCTAGCTTGATCATTCATGTCATGTGTGTGAATGCAAAAGTGTTCTTAGGACTCATGGTTTTTGTGTAGTTTGAAGCTCTAACTTTTCATTCCAATCCAGTAACAGTCTCTAACTTTTCATTTCCAATTTTTTTAAACTTTACATATACACATAATTTATGTCGATATCATTTTTTTCCACTAGGTACTATAAGTCAACCATTCCATCAAGGATATTATAAAAAGATACAACAATATGTTCAACATGTCAATTTTTTTCCACTAGGTACAAGTGAGTCATGCCATGTGCTTTAGTCTCGTTTTGGTTTACATAGAGAATGTTGGTTGCTTCTAGATTGTTGTTGGTGGAATGTATGTTTGTTACAAGAGGCTAGCCTGATTCTATGATATTGTCCTAGGTAACTTTGATTCACACTTGAATAACAAGTTTCATGTTTTATTTATTTTTATTTTTCCTCTTGAAATACAAGAAAAACCACAATACTTAGATTTGAGTTTCCTTAAAACAAAAAGATATAGTTCCACTTCTCTATAAGTTTAAATCAAAACTTCTATATTTTATTAATAGTTTCATTTTTTTTTTAAATATTTAAACTATTAATTTAATTTTCTAAAATTTAAAATTTAAATTCATATATTTCATTAACGCTTTCATAAACATTTAAAAAATATATAATTTAAAACTAATTTTTAAAATTATAATTATGTAAATTCTTTCATCCATTTTTAAAAAATTAAATTACAATTCCCCTTTTCCATAATTTAATGTATAAATTTATATATTTTATTAGTAATATATTTTAATATTATTTTAAAATATTCTAAATCTATAATTTATAATTTTCAAAATGTTGAATATAAATATATATTTTTTCTAAAAATAAATCAAAAATATAATTTTATCTTAAATTATGGATTTCTATTAATTTTTTAATTTGATATTCTTTTAAAAAAAAAAATTCATCAATTTTTAATTTGATTATTTTTTCAAATTTACACACTTATTTATTAATATTTTTTTCCTTAAAAAAAAAGAAGATCCACATTTTCATCATACTTTTGTTTGAGTCTCGAAAAAACTAAAATACATAAGTACACTTTTCAATAAACTAAAATCAAAATATATCAAATAAGTCTAAACATACATATCATATTTTGTTATGAAAAAAAATATTTATAAGAAATATAAATATGAATTAATATAATATTTTAATTATAATTATAATTATAATTTTTTTTCATTAAATAGTTAATAGTTAATATATATATATATATTTGAATACATATCAAAATATTTAAAGTAAAATATATGGGTTGTTTAGATAAATGCCTACGTCGGTTTAAGGTTTATGATTGCCTTGCATCTACGGTTTGGATTTTTTTCAATCCTCTATGTATTATCGGAGGATTGAAAACATTGGACAGAATTTCTGCTCGCCCGATACACATTTCAAAATTAAACCTGCAGCATAAAACGGTTGCTGATTGATAGAAATATTTATACAAATTCAAATATTTATAGAAATTTGAATTTTTTCAATCCTCCATGTATTCTCGGAGGATTGAAAAAATTTGGGTAGCATTTCTGCTTGCTGGGCACACATTTAAAAATTAAACAAGCAGCATAAATGTTACCAGTTGATAATATATATATATATATATATATATATATATAACAACAAAATAAATTTTAAATAAAAAACAAATTTCAATTTTAAACATATTTTAAATGCTACCGACAACATTTCTACTTACCGACACATATTGCAAACATACTAGACAAAAAAAACAAACCTAAAAACATCTATAACAATGACTTTTTTCAATTTTAAGCTAAAATTTTAAAACTTAAAACAAAAACTAAAATTCCATTTAAATTTCAAAAAACAAGGTTTAGGGGTGACCTCTCTGCTCCAACATCGTGGTGGAAGGGGGAGTGGCTTCTGTGGTAGCTAGATTGAGGTTGTCGAGGGCACAACTACTTGGGAAAGGTCTCCGGGGACGCAACATATTGGTCAAGATGCTTGCTTAATCGAGGGCTTTTTGTTGAAAAATCAGGAAAATGGTTGTGGCTCTGCCCATGGCCCTTTTTATAAAAAAATTTAACAGGAACCTCGGTCGAGGTTAGGAGCTCGATTGAGGTGGGTTTGTTTAACCGTCGATCAAGCTATTGGTAAACCCTCAATCAAGTTATGAAGACCTCGATCGAGGGTTTACCAATATCTCAATCGAAGGTTGTATAAAACCTCGATCGAGCTCTTGTCAAACCCTCGATCGAGTGTATGTTTTTTGCATTTTGCTGAAAACGCCTTGCCAAAAATTGTAACCCACCTCTATGGATGCACCCTATTGTGCTATTCAAACACATTTAGGAAAGGACTCAAAGAATCTAACCAAATTCTGTAGTAACAATACTTATACAATTGTTTTTATTTGGCTTTTTGTTCTTTATCGTTGATATTCACTGGTGTAAAATTGTTGGTTACATGGCATGCTATCAAATGAAACTGCTGTAATTGCTAAAAATGGTGGCTCTTGGTTCAATTGCCAGAAGCTTAAATTTCCAGAAAAGTGTGAGTAAGTCGAACATTATTTCTTTGTAATGGACATTCCTTTGTAACTTAGTAGTCTTTTTGTTGGTAAGAGGTGGAAACCATTTGGTTGTCGAGTATTACTTCTGTAGAATGGTTTTTACAATATTATTGCATATCATTTATGGCTGCAAGCTTTTCTTTATGAAACAAAAGAACCTTTTATCCTTTTTAGCAAAATATAAATCACATAAGGAAATGTTAAGTTTCAGGTGTGTTTAGAATAATATGGGCAGGAACGAAATGTTCTTTGTTCCTATCCATCAGTTTCTTAACTTGTTTTCAGGAAACTTCAAAGGGACAAAATGCATAGGTATGCCTAATTTTCAACAAAATATTTCATGCCAACATATGTTATGGTTAATCAATAGAAAAAAAACAATAACACCAAAAATAATAAAAAAATGAGTGATGAAAGAGAAATGATTGTTCTATTATAAGTGATCTACTATCATGGTGCTCTCTATTTGCAGATATAAATTTTCGCATATTTGCAAGCTATTTGTTCCCTGTGCTAAATGTGTGTTTGGCAGGTATGAGTTCCAAATGTAGTATCGATCAATCAGCTGGTTTGTAGGAGAAACACTAGGATATGCTCAAGCAACTCCTGACAAGTGTGTGATTTCATTTATTGGTGATGGAAGCCTCCAGGTGCAGATACAAGGGTTTTTCTTTCTAACTCTAGAATATTGTTTTAGTGAATAATAACAAGTGATTACGAATATGTATAAGATATGAAATATTAAATTCCTTGGAATTATCTATCTTGTCCAAATATTAGTGAGTTTTTATCCCTGAATGTATTCTTCCTTATTTGAACACGTCATAATTGAGGACGTGTCTACCATGACTTGATATGGCCAGAATCCCATCATTTTTCTGATTAATAATGGGGGATGCCCTATAGAGGTCGAAATTCATGATGGACCATACATTGTCAAAGAATTTAAACTACACTGGTTTGGTAGATTTACTTCATAACAGTGAAGGGAAATGCTGGACCGTGAAGGTATTTTTTATTATATATCCATAGCATGGCCAACCTGTTTACAAGGAATTCTTATTTCTTTTGTGATAAGGTAGTATTTGTGCATAAGGTATTGTGTTAGTAGTGCTTGTCCTTTTTTCCATTTGTTGAGGCCCACTTCTTAACCAACTTGTAACACCCCATTTTTTACCCCATTTGCATTAAATGTATATGTTGTATATATTGTAATTAATCGTGGTGTTGAGCTAAAGGAAAAATCCCACCATCGATTTAACATTTTATGTTCCGGCAATTAAAAATCGTTTCCGACGGTATATTTGTGCTAGCCAGCACACGATAATTTTTGCATCATGTAAATATGCATTTTAATTAAAATACCCACTACCAGCTATGTCTATGCAACAGATAATGAGATGGGGGCATGATTTCCTAAGGATAAAGAGGGGGAACTATTTAACCTTTGAGGCCAATGGGGAAAAGCCAAATGTCAAAGGGAGAACCCATGAGACAATCAACTACCTTTCTTGTCTCATTCAACCAATCATTTAATTCTGCCAGAAATTGGTTGAAGTAGTTATTGCATGGGGATGGGAAGAGTATGGGTAGGAAATTCGAATTTGGGGAAAAACCATTTTTGGAGAAAATCAATTTTGACTTTTGGGGCAAGAAAACACCCAAAATGCATGCCCATTTGGCCATACATCCAGTTTCTTCATTTTTCCTCACCCAGGAAGCTTGGGAGTTGTTTTACCTCCACGATTTTTCCTATGGTATGTTCTCCTTCACGAATTAAAGCTCCTGGGCATTTTCATAACCATCATTCACCCACATTGGGGCTCTCTCAAGCGGTTGGGAATTTCCTGTGTGTGAAATTTGTTTTTGGGTTGATGTGTGTGTGTTTTTCCCTCACATGGGCAGTCATTCATTCATTCTCTTGGGCCATGGATTTGTTTTTGTAATGATATGTGGTTGGGTTTCTTCCCCCAACATTTTTGTTGCAATTTCCCCACTAATTTTCAAGCTAAAAATCATTTTTTAATTGCCCAACGATTTGGAGGAGAGATCACGTTCTCTGGGGTGTGTTTGAATTTGGTTTTGGCCACGTAAGGGCCAAAACATCCCTGGGAAATCAAATTTTCTGTTATGGGTTTTTCTTACCCTCCTTGGCAATTAATTCTATCATTGAACTGTTTTTCCTCAACCCAGAAATTCTGTATGTTGTTGTGTATGAAATTGTTCTTTGGACTGTGTAGGAGTGGAAAGGAGCCTGCTTGACAAACCTAGTGTTTTGCATGAGCCTCACATATAGAGCTAGAGGGATGGATCTCTTCTCAACACCCCCCTGAATAGCACTGGAAGGGAAGTCATGGCCTGAGGGACTATGCAGCAGAGAAGGGAATGATTCCTTGTGTTGGGTGTGTGTAGATGTCCTAGGAGTCAAGCTAGTTCTAGTGTAGGCATCCTTAGCTCTTCAGTGATCCCTCTATCTTAGTAGAAAGTGCTTCTATCTCCTGATAACCTGATAAACTAAACTTGTTGGCTTGGTTATGTGTTGTTGTGTACCCTTGGCAGTTTGATAAACCCAGAAATTGCTTTGGATTGACTGATTTTTGACATATCTTAGGCTATGTGTGAGCCTGCTTAGTTTCCTTTTCCTTGGGGAATCATTCCCAGCTCTGGGGTGGCAGTGTTGTTGAGAAATTAAGAAGCACACTGGCCTATGGTTGGGTGGAACGTTGCACTGACATAGCTGGTTGTGGATGAGCTTCTTTATAAGGTAGGTATTCTTGTCTATTTCATCTATGCAATTGTATTTGATGTTTATTGAAAATGATGAACATGCTAAATTCTTGAATGGAATGTAGTGGGGTTCCATTGTATGATAAATAATTATGCATCTATGCATGTTTTAGTTCAAAGCATTTCAATTTTAATCATGTGTATGTTTATGGGGCTAGTTTCTCGGGTAGATAGCAGCATTAGTAGCGTCTTCTTCACCTGTTCGAGGGTTGGGGACATTACAGTGTGGTATCAGAGCACACGTTGCAGCATGGGCCTCAATGGGCCATGAAGAATCAGTGATAGAGGCAAGGTTACCCTCTACCCAACAAAGGAAAAATGTGAAACACAGGGAGAATTTCAAAAAAAATAATATTAGTATGGAAAATATCGGATGACTTAAGTTGAGTCCATCTGATACATTGGATGACTTAAGCTGAGTCCATCCGATATGTTGGATGACTTAGCCAAGTCCATTAGACAAAGAAACCAAAGCAAAGAGAAAATTTTCTAAGTTTGAATTTTGTCGATAGTCTTAGCTGGGTGGAGCTGAAGGTCTCGGCTGGGAGGAGCCGAAGGTCTCGGCTGGTCTCGACTGGAAGGAGTCAAAGGTCTTGGCTGGAACTCATGAGATTGTTATGCAGCTAACAATTGTGTTTATTAACACATTTTGCAGAACTATAGTCACCTTCAAAGGCAACATTTCGCATGGACCAGTTTCAAAAATTCATTCTTGGTTGGGCCAAGATGAGAATCGACGACATGAATGATGCACATGATCCCTATGAGTTCGAGGAAGTTGCTATGGGAGAAAATGTCAAGTCGAAAATGACAAGACAGAGTCTAATGGGAGCATAAATCAAGAGACTCCCCTAGATATTGCAGCCACCATGAGGAGCCTAAGGGTGGAGTTGAAAAGTTGCAGAGAAGACAATGAAAGGATTCTTAAGGCTCGGGAAGATCAAAATCAAATAAATGCAACTATACTGCAGAGTTTGACAGACATCTAGGGACAGTTAAACTCTGGGCATCAGACAACTAATCCATAAAGAAGCAGGAGTAGCGCTTGGGGATATTCCTATAAAAGGTCCCATGTCTCCAAAAAGGCTTCCAAGGATAGAAGGAATACTCCAGAATGGGATACCAGTGGGTCATCTGATTCTGAAAAACCCAGTGGGTATTCAAGTTCTCCATCTTGCATGAATAAGAGGAGGATGCGTTACAAGAACAATTCATGAGATGAATTATAAAAGGCAAGGCCTCCTACTTTTAATGGTGAGGTCAAGACTGGTCAAGAAGTTGAGGCTTGGCTTCTTGGGATGAGGAAGTATTTCCAAGTTCAAGACTACTTCGGAAATATGAAAGCAAGGGTAGCTATATTTAATTTGACTGGAAGAGCATCCATATGGTGGGAACACCGCAGAAAAGTAAAGAAGGTTAATGAAATAAGAATTGTGTGGAAACAATTCAAGACATACTTCAAGCAATAGTAACTCTCTGATAGGTACTATGACGATAAGATTAAAGAATTCCATGAGGTGAGATTGGGACAACAGACCATGGAAGAGTATGCAAATAAGTTCTTGGAACTATTGAGGTATGTTAGGTACTTCAAATATGAAAAAGTGAAGATCCATCATTTCCTGAGTGAATTACCTTAGTCTTACAAAGATAGAATTGAGCTTTATAAACCTAGAACTCTTGAAGAAGCAAAAAGGAAGGCTATGTAATGCTATGAGGAAAGAAAAGGAAAATATGATTACCATAAGACATGGAAGGAAAAAAAGAATGAGAAGTATGACCAAAGGAAGAAAGGTTTCAAACATTCTAACTTCAGGAATCAATAGAAGTAGTCATCACAAGTTGAGAAGCAGCTAGCCAGAGTGGTGGGAGAAAATCCAAGAGATCCACAGCAGAACAAAGAAGCTCTCCAATGTTGGAAATGTGGAGGACCCCACATGCGCAGGAATTGTCCACTCGAGAATGAGAGTGCAAGGCCAGCTTACAACATTCAAGAAGCAGAAACAGTGGGTCAAGTAGAAAGGGTCGTCCCTAGGATTTATGCAGCGCTAGAGGATCGCCAGGTAGATCACCAGTCAACTGTGGTTGAAGTTACAGGTAATATTGTTGAGGAATCTATTTCTATTTTGATTGACCCTGGTTCTACTCATAGTTACATTACTCCTAGAGTAGTGGATGATTGTGCTTTTAAGAAAGTAAATCATAGAAAACCTTGGTTAGTTCAGCTAGCCACTGGAACTAAGAGAAAGGCTAGTGAAGTGGTAGATAAATGTCCATTGATAATGAATGGATTGGCCACTTGTGTAGATCTAAATGTTCTACCACTTGGTTCCTATGATATTCTCATTGGAATGGAATGGTTAGAAGCTCACAGAGTAAAGCTTGACTATTATAATAAGGCTTTTGAGTGCTTGGATGAAGAAGGGAACCCAAGGACTATGAAAAGCATTCCAAAGGTGATTTCTATGAGGTAGATTTCAGCAATACAGTTGAAGAAGTTCTATAGGAAAGGTTGCCAATTGTATGCAACTCATATTTTGGAGGAAATAGAGAATGAAACTCCTAGGTTGGAGGACTTTCATGTGTTACAGGAATTCAGGGATGTGTTTCCTGATGAGATTCCAGGGATTCCTCCAAAGAGGGACTTTGATTTCACAATTGAACTTATGCCAGGAGCAGCACTAGTGTCCAAGACACCCTACAGAATGAGTACACCAGAAATGCTAGAGTTGAAGATGCAACTGCAAGAATTGTTGGAGAAGAGGTATATCAAGCCAAGTGTGTCTCCTTGGGGAGCACCAATTCTGTTTGTAAAGAAGAAAGATGGTACACTCAGGTCTTGTATCGATTACAGACAACTGAATAAGGTTACTGTGAAGAACAGATACCCTTTTCCTAGGATTGATGACCTCTTTGATCAAATGAGAGGAGAAAAGGTATTTTCCAAGATTGACTTGAGGTCTGGTTACCCCTAGGTGAGAATCAAGGATGAATACATTCATAAGACATCTTTCAAGACAAGGTGTGGACATTATGAGTTTGTAGTGGTACCATTTGGTCTCACAAATGCACCAGCTACATTTATGTGCCTTATAAACAGTGTCTTCCATAGGTATTTGGACAAGTTTGTTCTTGTTTTCCTTGATGACATTCTTATTTATTCTAAGAATGAGGAAGAGCATGAAGAGCATTTGAGATTGACATTGCAATTTCTCAAGGAGCATCACCTGCATGAAAAGATGAGCAAGTATGACTTCTATAGAGATAGAATTCAGTATTTGGGTCACATTATCTCTGAAGAGGGTATATTTGTAGACCCTTAGAAGATTGAATCCATTATGAATTGTCCTCCTGCAAGAAATGTGATAGATGTAAGATATTTTATTAGACTTGCAGGATACTATAGGAGATTCATTGAAGGATTCTCCAAAGTTGCACATGCTATCACTTCTTTGCAAAAGAAGGGGATAAAGTTTGAAAGGACATCGAGGTGTGAAGAAAGCTTCCAGTAGTTGAAGATTCTTCTCACCAATGCACTAGTATTGAAAGTTACAAACCCAAAGAAATATTTTGTGGTATGTACCGATGCATGCAGGCAAGGGCTTAGAGGATTCCTTATGCAAGACAACCATGTGATATGTTATGAATCAAGAAAGTTGAAGGAGCATGAGAAGAACTATGCCACTCATGATCTAGAACTTGTAGCCATAGTACATGCTCTCAAGATGTTGAGGCATTACTTGATGGGAAGAATATTTGAGTTAAGGATAGACCATTGTGGTTTGAAGTATTTATTTGATCAGCATACTCTAAATGCTAGAAAAACTAGATGGCTAGAGTTTTAATGTGAGTTTGATTTTGGCATCTCTTAGTATTTTCCAATCAGATTTGAGGCAGCATGTTGTTAATCATACTGTTGGAGATGAATTGTATGAGCAAGTAAAAGACAAATTGCAGCAGCAAGGTCTTGAAAAGAGGTATGAGTGATATAAATTGGAATAAGATGGACTTATTACTTATAAAGGAAGAATTTATAGGGCCAAATGTAGCATATTTGAGAATATTTGTTATGGATGAAATGCACCAAGATCCATATTCTGGTCACCCAAGATATCAGAAGACAATTGCTACAGCCAGAAAGCAGTACTTTTGGCCAGGAATGAAAAAGGACATGGCTAAATATATTTCAAGGTGCATGAAATGTCAGCAGGTAAAGGTTGAGCATCACACCTTGCAGGTTTGTTGCAGCCTTTTCCAGTTCTGGAATGGAAATGGGAATTTATTTCAATGGGTTTTATTACAGGATTGCCAATGACTTGGAGACAACATGATTCCATCATGGTTGTGGTGGACAAGTTGACAAAGGAAACACACTTTATACCGGTTAAGTCTACACATAAGACTGATGACATTGAAAAGATATTCATGAAGGATATTTTCAAATTGCATGGATTGCCCAAGGCAATAGTCTCTAACAGAGATGTCAAGTTCACTTCCAATTTTTGGAAGGGGTTGTTTACAGATTTGGGAACAAAGTTGAATTTCAGAACTGCCTACCATCCTCAGACTGATGAGCAAATAGAGAGAATCAACTAGGTGCTTGAAGACATGCTTCTCATGTATGTGATGGACAAACAAACCAAGTGGGAAGATTATTTACACTTGGTAGAGTTTGCTTATAACAATGGACAGCAAGCATCCTTGGGGATGAGTCCATATGAAGTGTTGTATTGAAGGAGGTGTAGGACACCAATGACTTGGGATAATCCAGTGAACAGGGTTGTGCTTGGTCTAGAATTTCTCAAGGAGATGGAGCAAGAGGTTTTAAAGATCAGGAAGAATCTAAAAGCAACCCAGGATAGAAGAAAAACTATGTAGATAAGCATAGGGTGAACAAAGAGTTCAGTGTTGGGGATCATGTTTACCTCAGAGTGAGGGAAAAAAAGAGTTCCTTGAAGCTTGGAAGTTGTGCCAAGCTATCACCAAGATAATGTGGGCCTTTTGAAGTGCTTGAAAGTATAGGGCCAGTTGCATATAGACTTGCATTTCCTTCTAGCAATAAATCTCATAATGTTTTCATGTTTCTTTGCTTAAGAAATATGTACATGATCCTAACCATGTGATAAATTGGGATGTGATTCAGGTGTGTTAGGTATAACTCCCGATTCGATATTATTCCCTTACTAATGCATATATTTATACAATTCATAGGACGGTTGAGTTTCACCTTCCGCCCAGCCTTTTCGGCTTCCTACATCAGTTTTATTTATTTATTTACAAAATATATAATCCCTACGGATTATATTCTAACAACCCCCCTCTTAATCCGAAGGGGTGTTCATAAGTCCGAGCATGTTTCTGAATCTTTCAAACTTTTATCATCCAAGCTCTTTGGTGAAGATGTCTGCAATTTGATCATTTGTGGAACAATGTCGAAGATGGACTGTCTTGGCCTCTACATGATGTCGAATCAAATGATACTTTGTGTTGATGTGTTTGGTTCGATCATGGAATCTAGGATTCTTAGCCAGCTTGATTGTAGAAGTATTGTCAACCAATAATGGAGTGGAGTTCTCTTGTTTTTCTTGCAAATATTCAAGTATCTTCCTGAGCCATACTATTTCTTTCGTTGCTTTAGCTACAGCCACATATTCTGCTTCTGTTGTTGAATCTACTGGAACTAACTGTTTGCGTGATCTCCATGAGATAGCTGCTGATCCAAGACTCATAGTGTATCCAGAAGTTGATACTCCTGTCTCCTTATCGCCATCAAAATTTGAGTCTGAGTACCCAATAAGTTTGAAGTCATCTACTTTACAGTACTTAAGTCCAATGTCTTGAGTCCCCTTCAAGTATCTTAGAACCCTCTTTGCAGCTGACCAGTGTCCTTCACAAGGTTTATGCATGAACCTTGACAGTATGCCAACAACATAAGAAATATCTGGTCTAGTTGTTGTAAGGTAGATAAGACTCCCTACAAGTTGTCAATAAGTGGTCGCATCTTCAAATTATTTTCCTTCGCTTGATGTGAGCTTCATTTTCTGTTCCATTGGAGTAGATATAGGGTTGCATTCTGTCATGCAAAATTTGTTTAGTAGTTATCCAACATATTTCTTCTGAGATAGGAATATGTACTTAGGATTTTGAGTGACTTCAATTCCTAAGTAATAGTGGAGATGTCCCATATATGTCATTTCAAAGATCTTTTTCAAATATTTCTTTATGGATGCTATATAGCTCTCA